>WNGW01000198.1:0-14715 GCA_011952105.1 Coreoperca whiteheadi
TTCCGCCGGCGTGCGTCACGTGTTGACGTCGGACCCAATCAAGATTGGTCTAAGTTGTTACAAGAGATTCAGAGGCTGTCACGCTGGAGGCGTTCCCCATAGCGTCAGCTGACGCAGCGTTGAAGTTCCCTTGAAAGGGAACTGCACTACATCCTGTCTATCAGACTGATCTCAGTTTGTACATGTTAACGATGAATTGTCTGAGCACACCAAAGTTAGTCATGGAGTTCTGCAAGGTTCTGTGCTTGGACCAATTCTATTTACATTATATATGCTTCCTTTGGGGAAAATGATTAGTAAAAGACTCCATAAAATGTAATTGTTATGCAGCTGATACACAATTATATTTATCAATTAAGCCGGAAGCAGGCCTTCAGGACATAAAAACCTGGATGACCTGCAATTTTCTGATGTTAATGTTACATAACATCGCAAAAATCCGTCACTACCATTCTCAAAATGATGCAGAAAAGTTTATCAATGTATTTGTTACCTCGAGGCTGGATTTCTGCAATTCCTTATTATCTGGCTGCCCGAAAATGTCCATTAAGATTCTACAGTTGATCCAGAATGCTGTGGCACATGTAATGACAATAACTAGGAAAATAGATCATATTTCTCCAATATTAGCTTCTCCTCCTCACTTACAGAGCTCAGGCATGGTCAGGCACCAGGGCCCAGTTTTTCAAAAGTAATCCACTAGGTTTTGGGTAACGGATTGGCTCAAATCTTGAAAGTGTGTTTTTCAAAAGAAAAAACAGGTTACATAATCGGATTAGATCAAGTAATCCAATCTTGGTTTTGATCCGGATCAAACCTTTAGTTTGGGTTTTTCAGAACTTTTTTGTAGGGTTTGGATTACTTTGATCCAAAAAAATCTGGATTAAACTGATCCCAAAATGTAATGAAAACTTTAAAAATGTATCAAATAATACTATATTTGGATCATGCAGTATCTTGCAATATATCCTATTTATTCTTCAGGTTTTAATTTTATTTTTTCATCAGTCAGGCTACAGTGATTAGGTAACGTATTTAGCCTTTCAGTATAGGCCTACAGCATAAACATAAAATGATCTCCCAAACAGCTGTCAAAATTGACCAAAAACAAAAAAAGTTATTCTGTCACTAATTGATATATATATTAATCACAATTGAAAATATTTTTGTTTTTAGAATATTTATTAGTGATGCATGCAATGATTACAGAATAACCAAAAAAAATGCAAAGAAAGGCAATCACTGATCTTTGAAATCCAAAACAAATCCAAATCAGTGTCTAACTATTGCATCCCTTGTTGCACGTCCTGTTTGCTCGTTCTGGCAGAATGCAGGAGGTTGGTTAGGGTCTCTTAGTTTTTTTTAAATGTGTGTTTTCATTTCAAATAAAAATAAACTTGTATTGACCCCACACTGGCTATTCTACTTGTTGCTCTTTACATATCTATAGTTCTACATTGTGATTTCCTATCCTGTTTGAGCACTGGTTATCCAGATTTGGTGATCCTGAAAAGTTCCTATCCGGATCAGATTGATCCAATCTGATGTTGCTTTAAAAAACTGGCTCCAAAAGTAAAGTGGATTACGTGATCACGGATTGCATAAAAAGGATTACTAAATCTGGATCAATTTTATCCGGATTAAACCATTTGAAAAACCGGGCCCTGGCTCTTAAAGAGCTCAAAGTACCTTATTACCCCACTAGAACACTGCACTCTCAGAATGTAGGGTTTCTAGAGTCTCCAAAAGTAGAACAGGAGCCAGGGCATTCAGCAATCAAGCTCCTCTCCTGTGGAATAAGATCCCAGTTTGGGTTCAGGAGGCATCTTCACATTTAAGATTAGGCTTAATGCTTTTCCCTTCGATAATGCTTATAGTTAGGACTGGCTCAGGTGAGTCCTGAGTTATCCTCTATTATGCATTCTTATTCCATAAATGCATGTTAGTAACTTGATATCCTCTCTCTCCCATAGTTTTATGCTTTTTCGTTGCTCTCTTCTCTCTTACTGTCACTTTCAGCAGATATTTCTGTCCCTGGACATGTGGAGTCTGGATCTGTGATTGTCGGCCACCTGCTGGAACAGTGCTACTGTATCTGTGGTAGAAGAGAGGTGGTGTGGCTCGGATCATTCTTGGTGGGCATCAGCTGGAGCTATTCTGTTGTCCATCTGGATCCATTCTCTTCCCTTAAGTTTTACAATCTACATTTTGTCATTTTAATTGTATATATTTCTGACAAAGTTTGGTGAGTTTTAGAGAATATTTAGGTCACCAGAAATGCACTTCATTAGGAAGAAAATAGTAAGAAAGAAAAGAAAAAAGACTTGCAGTGGTTGGGTCTAGGAGGCTGATATTGGACTGTAGTATCCTCTCACACCATCATGTGAAAATGAAGACAATTGGAGAACTTCCAATGTATGGTCTTTTGTCCCCCAATGTCTGGTTTACTTATAAAAAATAAGGTCCAATTTGCTTCAAACTTGGTAAAATAGAAGATCTGTCCTAGGGGATGAGCTTCCCAAGGTTTCAAACATCTAACCCCAACCACTGAAGATATGAGCATGTCCAAAAGATATACCCTGGGCCCTGCCGTCAAATATCTTAATGCAGGTAAGCTCAGGGTATTCCAACTGTACAAGGGTAATATCTCCCATATTGTAAAATCCACAATAGAATTTTAAATCCCTCTCCTCACCTACAAAGATCTTAATGGTCAGGCACCATCGTATCTTACAGAGCTCATAGTACCTTATTACCCCACTAGAACACTGCGCTTTCAGAATGCAGGGTTACTTGTGGTTCCTAGAGTCTCCAAAAGTAGAATGGGAGCCAGAGCCTTCAGCTATCAAGCTCCTCTCCTGTGGAATCAGATCCCAGTTCAGGTTCGGGAGGCAGACACCATCTCCACATTTAAGAATAGGCTAAAAACTTTCCTCTTTGATAAAGCTTATAGTTAGGGCTGGCTCAGGTGAACCTGAACCATCCCTTAGTTATGCTGCTATAGGCCTAGACTGTCGGGGGACTTCCCATGATGCACCTCTCTCTCTTCACCTCTGTTCTCCTCTCCATCTGTATGCATTCTCATCCCATAAATGCATGTTACTAACTTGACTTCTTTCCTCTCCTGGAGTTTTGTGCTTTCTCGTTCCTCTCTTCTTTCTTACTGTCACTTTCAGCAGGTATTTCAGCGTCAAGAGATGTATCCGGATCTCTGACTATGGCGACCTGTTGGGGCAGTGCTGCTGTGTCTATGGTGCAGGGGATTAGTGGCTCAGGTCCTGCTCGCCTCTGTACTTACGACATCTATTGCATGTCTGTCCATCCTGGGAGAGGAATCCCTCCTCTGTTGCTCTTCCTGAGGTTTCTATCATTTTTTCCCTGGTAAAAGGGTTTTTTGGGTAGTTTTTCCTTATTCAAATCGAGGGTCTAAGGACAGAGGGTGTCGTATGTTACAGATTGTGAAGCCCTTTGAGGCAAATGTGATTCGTGAGTCAACCTGAGCCCAAATTTGTCCCTTGTGGCAGTCGATGCCACAGTTGATTTGGCCGTTGGTCCAAGAGGTCCTGACCGATGAGCAGTGGTTCGGTGTCCAGGATGCAGATATTAATGGGATGCACCAGTGTAATCTTCTGCAGGCAAACATCAACCCATGATTGTGATGGGTGACTTGTCCTGGGTGTAACTGGTGATGTTTATGTTACAAGTCTCAACTTGTAATGTCATTGGCAAGCATGGGTCTAGCCATCTTTGAAAAAGTGCTGGAACATGTTAGGCTGATTTTAGAAGTAGAGTAGGGCAAAGGTGCTGATGCAGCTGATGTATTTAAACCTCAACAAAAAAAACGTTTTTCTCTGTGGGCCTTCAGGCAAGGGCTTGACCACTTGTGCTTGTTTGGGGACCCATCTCAGGGTCAGAGGCAGTGTCAGGCGACATGCGAACGAAGAGGTCAGCAACTGTACTTACCTGCTTGGTTTGTGGTGCTGCTTGGAGCTGCGCACGGAAAGCTTCTGTGTTCTCCCACAGTTCATCTTGAACCTCCTGTTAACGTGTGCGCCGGTCTGAAAGGACAGGACGTACTGGTGCAGGTTAGCATTGCGCTGTTTTACCGCTTGGTAGCTATGCTGTAGCTATGCTGTAGCTATGCTGTAGCTATGCTGTAGCTAGGCATAGCGCTCTATCTGTCTGTCTAAGCATCAGCTCCTGGCTCACGAGGGTGACTCATTTTCACCACTCTAAAAAAAAGACACTCTGTAGCCTTAATGTGTAATTAGTTGTGGCAGGGGAAAGCTGTTAATGTGCTAAAACAAGAGATAGGTGAGTGGCTTCAACCAGGCTTGCAAGTTGGTGTTAGTATGCTAATTATTCTACCTCAACCTACTTTGCAGGGTGCTTAAATGAGGCGACTCTCGACCTTTCAGAGAAAAACAGCTAAGATGAGATCTCAAAAACCAAACAAAATTGTTAAAGAAACAATCCAAAATTATCCAATAGAACCTGGGCTTTATAGACTTGGTGTCGTAATAGCCGCGTGCTGGGATTTCATGCGCCGAGATTGCACATTGGCTTCAAGCAAGATTACATCTCAATTTCCCAGTTAGGTGTGAAATAAGAACTCTATTCTTTTTTTTCCAGTCAAACCTGGGATTAAGGCTAAGATAGATTGCTTACTGATATGACATTTGGTTTTACATTAATTCAAATTTGGTTTAGCAAGAGAAAATACTTCCAAGTCATGTCTTCAGGAATGCATCCAAAGATTTATGTCACATCTGCTGAGATCCGTCCTTCTTTTGACCAGTGTGTGTGTGAGTGTGAAAATAACACAGATTAAATTCATTCAGGTAGGGGAGACAACAAGACATAGGTGCAAGCAATTGACACAGGTGAAAACTATCAAAGACAGGAAAGAAAACTAAAAGATACATTAGGGAATTAGAGTATTTCAAAATAAAGCAGGAAATAACTAAATACAAACCCAAAACCATGAGCGCTAGAGCAAATGAAACATGAGCTCGGCAGATTCGTCAGGTTCCCAGGCTAGGTACAGAGTGCCCAGCAAACATTTGGACGTTTAACGACAGTTGAAAAGACATCCCTCCGACTCGTCCCGTCACGGTTGAAAAATAGTTCCAAAATGAAAGTTGAACTGACATCTTTGACGTCACCTCGCCGTGAATTCCACGTCTCTTCTGCGCATCCCTGGACATCTAAATGCGACGTCTTCTGGATGTTTAAATGTGTTGCTGCATAATTTATAAAATAATCACACAGGTATTGTGTTACACCGTGAAAGGCAATCAATTATGTCTCAAGGTTTACACATATTGACAAGGTTCTAAAAAGGTTCAAAATCGGTCCATTCAGACCTGAACGTGTTCATCACAGACAACAAATAATTTGAGGACATAAATAAGTCAGAAGCATGTTCTGATTTAGTTCTGATTTTATTGTTTTTGAACAGCCACCAATTTTATTCGTAATTTTTTTTTCATTAATGTTTAACATCTGTTAACCAAACTAAAATACCAATTGCAAAACACTGAATTATTAGCCTATATAAAGGGATAGTTCACCCAAAAATGAAACTTCTGTCATTCATTCACCCTCATGTTCCAAACCTGTAAACATGTTCTGCTGAACACAAAGATATTAGGAAGAATGTTTGTAACTAAGATTGCAAGCCATTAACTACCATTATAGGAAAAATGTATTTATATAGTTAATGGGAGGTTAGATCTGCTTGGTTACAAACATTCTTCCATAATATCTGTGTTCAGCAGAACATAGAAAGGTAAACAGGTTTGAAACATTAGGGTGAGTAAATGATGACAAGTTTAATTTTTGGGTGAACTATCCCTTAAACACATATAAGTTGTTTGGCTCATTTTTTGTCGCCGCCACCCCCAGCGCTTCCTGGAGCAGGTTTCAGGTGTTCCTCCATTGCTGCATCAGTCTCAGAGGCTGTCGCATTTGGGCTCCACCTCTTCACAGCATCTGAGAGAAGAGAGGACATTTATTTGGAAAATAAATAAAAGGAAAATTTTGAGGTAAATGACATGCACTTATTTTCTAAATATCTTTATGGTGTACAGCTAAATAAAAAATAAAAGACATGGAACAAGATGAATGAAACATTAGAAAAAGGTAATCAACATGCATTACACTGTATTTTATTGTATAAAAGATGTTCTGCTTTAAATGGGTGTTAGATCAGTTGGGGGGAAAACTGCATCCCTCTTCAATAACTACGTGTGTGACTGTGAGACACTGAAGGACAGGTGGGCTGTGATGTCCCCTGAAAGGGTACCAAAAAAAAATTACATCAATATAACGTTACAAGGAACAAGAGATTTTTTTTGACGGGCATATGCCCCAAATTACATTACAGTAATTACTTTGACTGTATAACTAAACATACTTTATACTATGGTATACTATGTAACAGCCGACCGGAGGCTGGTGCGATGCTCACGTAGAACATCAGATAACCAGGGGGCAGACGAGGATGTGTGGGCTGGTCTAGATGTGAGAGGGCAGAAGTTGTCCAGGCAGGATTTAAGAGTGGAACACATAGTGTCAGTGGCGCTGTCGGTGTTCAAGAGAGAGAGCTCCTCAGAGGGAGGGAGCGCCGACGAGACAGCAGAGGAAAAGCGCGAGGCAGCCAGCGTACGCAGGTTGCGTCGGAAGGTGACCAGCGGTAGAACATTTGCAGCGTCTGGAGGAGTTAGGTCGAGGTTGAGAGTGACAAGGAAATGATCTGACGCGTGCAGCGGGGTGAACTGAGCGTGATGAGTGGAGCAGTACCGTGTGTAGATAAGATCTAGTTGATTACCAGACTTGTGGGTTGCTGATGTGGAAACCCGCTCGAGGTCAGCCAGGTTGTTGAAGTCCGCAGCCTGTGGCTTTCCAAGGTGGATGTTGAAGTCCCCAAGTACCACCAAAGGAGTGCCATCTTCAGGGAAGGATGAAATAAGCACATCCAACTCCTCCAAGAAATGACCAAGCTGACCTGGGGGTGATAGATGACTACGAAGCGACTTTTAACAGGATGGGTGATAGTAACAGCATGAAACTCGAAGGAGCTGTTGTCACACAGGGATGATCGCTCTTTGAACTTCCAGTCATTAGGGATAAGCAGGCCGGTTCCACCACCTCTTCTTGCAATACGAGGACTGTGGGAGAAAGTGTGATTATAGGAGAGGGCTGCAGGAGTGGCAGAATCCTCAGGTTTGATTCACGTTTCAGTAAGTGCTACAATTAAAAGACCAGAATGATTAACAAAAGCCGTGATGAAATCAGCTTTGTTCACCGCAGACTGGCAGTTCCACAAGCCTATTGGGAAAGTAAAAGGGGCAGTTTTGGACAGTGGTACAACATGCAGATTATGAACATTGCGTTGCCTTTGGCATGAAACAGAAGTTCGTTGTGTTGAAATGACAGTTGGGATTAGAAAATACATTGTGTAAGAGCAGAAGGAAAATGCAAGACAAATATAATAGCAATAAGGGATCAAAAAGAAGTGCAAACAATTAGTCCAAGAAAGTACAATAGTCAAGTGCCCTGTGGTTGAGGCCCTGCTGGGTGGAGTCACGTACAGGTAGAGTCGATGGTCTTTACTCTCTTCGGTCGTCACTCGATGAGGGATGCCGCGACCGCTGCAGCGGTGCCATACCCACATAAATACCCGTCTGTTTTGTCAGTGATTGTATTCAGCAGGACACGCCTCCCGTGACCCGGAAACAAGCCACAAGACCAATCGATACTAAATCCTATTACGCAATAACGCCACGTCACAACCGGCGGTCTCGAACAAAAATAACACTGCAATTACAACAAGACACGAATCAAACACACTTAAATTAATTATTGCACGTAAGCATGCAGCTTTTGCATATGTGACATATTTCACAAGGATTTTGTAGAGGGTCATGATGGACTATAAATGCACGTGTAAAGGACGTCACCATAGGACGTCCTCTCACAACTGATTCACAGCTTAGTAAAAATGTAACTCCACATAGCTAAAAGTCAAAGTAACAATTATACATGCAACCTCAGGAAACTGCAGACATGTATAAACATAGTTGATGCATTTGAAACTCACTTGGACTGAGACAAGACGGGATACATTTCACAGCAGGTAAAAAAAAAAAAATCACCTCTGCCAAATATTGCATCCACCCCTTAACTTTGTCCCTGGAGACCTAGAAGTGAAATGGTTTTAACAGCACATATTTTGGGCTGCAATCCTCCCCATTATATTTGTCAACAAATATGTTAGGTTCAAATGATGTCTCTGGCACATATGTTGGTCTACTTTGTCTTAACAGTGATCATTTCAACAGTGTTCCTGTCTAAAAAATAGGGAGTGCATTTCTATGCAGCTACAAAATCAGCTTCAGAGAAATGTACCCCCAAATGATGATCTAAGTTTCTTCCCTGATATATTGGAATCAAATGGTTTCATTAGTGTGATGGTTTCCTCCACAAACCAGCTCTGGGCTCGGGTAGTAAGTGCTGGAACAGGGGCATGGCCACAGAGAAACTTCTGGTCTTCACAGCTGGCCATAATCACACAATCAAGCACCTGGGGTATTTAAGACTCTTCTCCACAACCAGTACTTGCCAGATCGTCCGTGTACAGTATGGTAACATAGATCAGCGCCACGCTACGTGAGTACATAAATTAATCGTTGTTTGCCTAGCACTAATCTCGAGCTCCGTTTTTAGGTCCTTGCCAGCTGTCCAGCCTCCTTTGACAACACCACTGAATCCACGCCTGCCTGCTACTACAATCTGCATATCTGAGTCCATTTCTTCTGCAGGAGCATAACAGAACGATCTGGCCACACTATGGACTCCGTGGATGCGGATCAGGATACCTTCACTTTACCGAGGTGTCTTGCCAACCAGGAGGCTCGGCTGGGACAACAAGAGGAGCTGCTTCGTTCACAAGCTGAGCAGACCCAGCTCCTGTCTGCTCAGTTAGCTCAACTTACTGACGGCACTAGTGTCTTTTGTTATTCGGGTGGACAATCGTCTGCGGGAATGCCCCGTCCAGAGAGGGCCGCGGTCCGCGCGACTCCTTCATCAGCGTTGGCGGCCCCACCGGGGGTTTTCCCAAGAACCTCCACAACCGACAAGTGGCACCGGACGAGCGAGCCCGGTGCTGACAGGCAGGTAACTGCTTTTATTGCGGTGACCCCGACGACCAAATAATCATCTGCCCGGTTTGGCCAAAAGGGGGCGCTTGCCCGCTAACAGTCGGAATAGCGGCGAGCCAAGACAGTCCGACTCCTTCTTCCCAGCATCGCACCTAGCTTCAGGCCATGATTTGCTTTAAGGGGTCATCTATAACACTACCCGCTCTTATTGATTCCGGAGCGGATGATAACTTTATGGACCGCGACTATGCGGACCAGCATGGCCTGCCCCTTGAATCACTGGAAACCCCGCTAGTAGTCAACACATTGGGTGGCCGCCTCCTCGCCAATGTTACACAGTGCACCAGTCCGGTCTCGTTAATCCTGGCCAGAAACCACCATGAGGTACTCCGTTTCAACCTCGTCCCCTCACCGCTGGCCTCGTTAGTCCTGGGGCACACCTGGCTGACCCAACACAACCCCCACATGAACTGGGAGAAAGGGGAGATTTGGGGATGGAGTCCAGCATGCCACTCAACCTGTCTGAAGTCTGCACTAATGCCGGCTCCAGGCTTCGTCGAACCCAGGGCCCCAGACCTGTCCACTGTGCCCGCCGAGTACCATGACCTGGGTAGAGTTTTCAGCAAAGACCATGCCATTTCCTTGCCACTCGTATGATTCCGCCATCGACCTCCTCCTCCCAGGGGCGCAGTTTCCTGTGAGTCGGCTATTCAGTCTGTCCAGACCCAAACGAGAGGCAATGGAAAAGTACATTGCCGAGTCATTGAAGGCTGGACTCATTCGACTCTCTAAATCCCCGCTGAGGCAGGGTTTTTCTTCGTTGAAAGGGAAGGACAAGTCCTTGCGGCCAGCCATTGATCTCCGGGGCCTGAACAACATCACCGTCAAAAACCACTACCCACTCACTCTCCTCAACTCAGCGTTCGAGCTGCTGCATGGGGCTACTGTCTTGACAAAGCTGGATCTCCGGAACGCCTACCATCTAGTCCGAATCCGGGAAGGGGATGAATGGAAGACAGCGTTCAACACCCCACTGGGGAATTTTGAATATCTAGTCATGCCATTTGGCCTGACCAATGTCCTGGCCACCTTCCAAGCCCTCATCAATGATGTCCTTCGGGACTTCCTGAACTGGTCGTCTTCGTCTACCTGGATGACATTCTGATTTTCTCCAAGACCATGACAGAACATATTAATCATATCCGCCAGGTCCCCTCTAGGTTATTGGAGAACCAGTTGTTCGCTAAAGCGGAGAAATGAGAGTTTCACGAACGGTCTCGTTCCTGGGCTTTATTCTGGAGTGCGGGAAGATGATGCCCGACCCAGCCAAGATCCGGGCGGTGGAAGAATGGACAGTCCCCGCTAATCGCAAGCAGTTACAACGCTTCCTGGGCTTTGCCAACTTTTACCGGCGGTTCATCCGGGACCACAGTACGATTGCAGCCCCCCTCACCAAACTCACCTCGCCTTCACGAAACTTAAGAAGTGCACCATCATTGTCTTTCTTCAGCTACCGCAGGAAGTACATATTCTGCTGGGCTTTCTTGGATGGTGAGCTGATGTTCAGCTCCCACTTGAGGTACTGGGTGATGATGGTGCCCAGGGAGCGGAAGTACTCCACAGTGTCAATAGAGGATTCACACAGGCTGATAATGGTGGATGGGCTGGGATCTTGCTGTAATCCACAACCATCTCTGTCTCAACAGCGTTGAGCTCCCGTTTGTTCTGGTTGCACAAGGTCACCAGGTAGTCAGTCTCCCACCTGTAGGCGGACATAGTCCCATCAGAAATTAATCTAATGAGGGTGCTGTCATCCGCAACCTTCAGGAGCTTCAGTCTTACAATACATCATCTGGCTTGTGAGATGTGTCTGTGCCGCTGCAAACTTGCAGCGAGGTTCAGGCTAGTTGAAATATTAAAATATGCCAGACTTGTGTGTTGCTTTTGTAAGTTCTAATAAAAGAAATGCTATATGCCTAAACTATGGTGGCCCTGAGAGTCAAAACAACACAACATTTTACAAAACACAACATTTCAACAAACATTACAAACTGTACATTTTTAGATGTTCATTTTACATTTAATGACCAGGCTATATTTCAACATCACTAAAATGTTGTCAAAACACATTAGGACTACATGCAGCCTATATTCTATATTATAAAACTAATTAAAGAGTAGGCTAGCCACCCCGTCTCCTCAGTCCTAATTTTTTGCGTCCTGATCCCATTGGACATTTTAAAGTCATGACATGTTGAAAACATATCAAGAATTAGGCTACATTATGTCCTTTGTTAAAATATTCCCTTTTGATTTCAATCTCCACTTCCATCCTTTCAAACTCAGTTTAAGATTTGTGCAATGACACTGCACCTCAACCGATTCAGTCCACTGTCTCTGGCTGACTTATTCCCTGAGTCTGTGTGTGCCAGGTCCAGCATGCTACTGCTTGTAAAGGGGAGAGCATAATTAGTCAACAAGATGCAGCTGTGACAATCACCTCTCCCTGACACTGCTCACCTGAGACACTTCCACACATCTCCCTCTCTTAGCTGACGCTAAACCACACCCGCCTCCACATCGTGTTTTGCAAAATGTTGGGTTTTCCGAAATGTTGTTTTGAGCTTCAGGGTTAATGTACAAAACCAAGCAACAGACTGGTGGTAATGACGTCTTTTGAGCGCCTTATGTTGTCCCATCTCGAAGCCATCCTAGACCCACTCCTGGGGCCTATTGCACAAAACTAGAATAAGGGATTAAGCCGGGATATCTTGGTGATCCTGGCTCAATATATCCGTAATCCGGTTGCACTAAAGCAGGATAAGTGGGCAGTAGGATGTTATGGTATAAATTACCATGGAGATTTATTCTGTGAAGCTAGCCTGCTCCAGACCAGAAACGGAAACCAATAGTCTTTCCACTGCTCACTATACATTGGGGCGGCTGTGGCTTGGTGGCAGAGCGGGTCGTCTACCAATCAGAAGGTCGGAGGTTCAATCCCGGCTTCCCCCAGCCATGCATCGAAGTATCCTTGAGCAAGATACTGAACCCCAAATTGCTCCGCTGCGCCTTCGGTGTGTGAATGGTTAGTTTAATTTGTACTGATGGGCAGTTAGCTCCTGCCATCAGTGTATGTATGGGTAAATGTGATCTCTAGTGTGAAAGCGCTTTGAGTAGTCAGACGACTAGAAAGGTGCTATACAAGTACAATACGTTTACATTGTTAATCACATATAACTAAACCCACTGTCATTATTAAAATGTTTATGATCATTAATATCAATCATTTTGGATAAATGATGATTTTTAGATAAGGTTGCTATCATTAGATAATTTACAGTTTCCCATAGACTATAAGGCTATATATAAAATTTTGGAATACACAGAGGAAAAAAAAGAAAATTCACAGACTTCGAGAATGAAGTCATAGTATTGTAACCCATTGTTTTAGAGGACAGTTAAAATGACAGCTGTGAGGCATTTCGTGGAATTGTTCTTCAGTATGGTTTCACAAACAAGGATATACTTAATCTTTTGGCACATCAGCATCACATTGTCATAAGTATCAGGACTGTAAAAAGAATATACATCTTTTCTGCAGAAAAAAACTGCCTCATAAATGTATGACTTTTTCCTTCTTCCTCAGTGTGGCCCTAATACGCTGTCATATAAAATACACAGTCCATATAAATATAAAAACACAAAGTGTAACATTATGTCCCTTTATCGAATAAGGATAAAACAAAGCAGGTAAACCATCAGCTCCTTTCGAAACTGAAGTCAGTGACTACAAGATGGAAAGCACAGAATCAAAACATATTATACAACAAAAGGATAAATACACATTCAAAGGACTGTATAAAACACAGCCCGCATGTCTGCACATTGAAGTAAATGCAGGACAAATCCATACACATCAACTAAACAGACAAATGAATGGATGCAGTAGCCTCCCTGCAATCTTGTATTACACAGTATACAGCACAAACATAAGGCCAAATCAATAAAAAAAAAAACAACTAAACAAATTGAACACAAAAAAACACAAATTCCTCTGCCACCGCAGGACATACAGTGGGGAAAATAAGTATTTGACACATCAGCATTTTTATCAGTAAGGGGATTTCTAAAGGTGTGTTCACACCGGACGCGAATCGCTTCACTCGCGTGAGTGATTTACATGTTAAGTTAATGCAAAGACGCGAATTGACATTTTGCGGCGCGATTTGAGCATTTGACACACAAATCAGGTGAGTTGAAAAATCTGAACTTTGGCAAATATTCGCTCCGCGTTAACCAATTAGGAGCTTGCTCGAGTAGTGACGTGATTAGGAGCGAGGCAGAAATCCAAACAACAATGGGAGATAAAAAAATACTTGCACACCCCGGTACAGTAGGTGGCGGCATGCACCTGAAGTTGGTTAGACCCGCCATAACAACCAGAGAGAGACGGTAAAATTGTGGCTGTGTGTGGATACTTGGAGCTGTACGATACGTCCTCGTATCGTTATAGAAACAGGAAACCTTTGGACGAAAGTGAGTGAGGAAGTCAGACAATCTGGTAATTTGAAAAAGACGTTCTTTACTCAATATGACCGGCTCACCGCTAGCCCCTCCCATGACGCGAATTTGCGTCTGGTGTGTAGAAATGTACACGCGAATGGAAGGAATTTCACTCGCGAATCTTCTTTTCCTTTCGGCTGTTCCCTTTCAGGGGTCGCCACAGCGAATCATGCGCCTCCATCTAACCCTGTCCTCTGCATCCTCTTCACTCACACCAATTAACTTCATGTCCTCTCTCACTACATCCATAAATCTCCTCTTTGGTCTTTCCTCTAGACCTCCTGCCTGGCAGCTCCAACCTCAGCATCCTTCTACCAATATATTCACAGTCTCTCCTTTGAACGTGTCCAAACCACCTCAATCTGGCCTCTCTGGCTTTATCTCCGAAACATCTAACATGAGCTGTCCCTCTGATGGACTCGTTCCTGATCCTGTCCATCCTCGTCACTCCCAAAGAGAACCTCAACATTTTAAGCTCTGCCACCTCCAGCTCTGCCTCTTGTCTTTTCTTCAGTGCCACTGTCTCTAAGCTGTACAACATCGCTGGTCTCACCACCGTCTTGAACACCTTTCCTTTCATTCTTGCTGATACTCTTATATCACACAACACACCTGACACTTTTCTCCACCCGTTCCAACCTGCTTGCACTCGCCTCTTCACCTCTTTTCCACACTCTCCATTGCTCTGAACCATTGACCCTAAGTACTTAAAGTCCTGCACCTTCTTAATCTCTGCTCCCTGTAACCTCACCGTTCCACCTGGGTCCCTCTCATTGACACACATGTATTCTGTCTTACTGCGGCTAAGCTTCATTCCTCTGTTTTCCAGAGCAGACCTCTATCTCTCTAGATTCTCCTCCACCTGCTCCCTGCTCTCACTACAAATCACAATGTCATCCGCAAACATCATAGTCCATGGAGATTCCTGTCTATCCTCATCCGTCAGCCTGTCCATCACCAGAGCAAACAAGAAGGGGCTCAGAGCCGA
>WNGW01000199.1:0-15788 GCA_011952105.1 Coreoperca whiteheadi
AAGCTAGTCAGTGATTGTTATGTTTCTGTATGTTTTTATAGTTTGTGCCAATCTTTTGCTCATTGTGGTCGTCTGCATGAACAGAAGCTTACATGAACCTATGTACCTTTTCCTGTGCAGCCTGTTTGTAAATGAGCTGTATGGTAGTACAGGGTTGTTTCCTTTCCTTCTGCTTCAGATTCTCTCTGACGTTCACACTGTTTCTGCTCCCTTTTGTTTCCTGCAGATTTTCTTTGTGTATTCTTATGGAAGTGTAGAATTTACTAACTTAGCCATCATGTCTTATGACCGATACCTTGCTATCTGTTGTCCTCTGCAATATAACACCCGTATGACATCTAACAAAGTTGCCATGCTTATTGCTCTAATATGGTTACCCCCAATTCTTGTAAATCTTTTTACACTTCCTTTGATTGTGCCTTTACAGCTGTGTGGGAACATTATTCACAAAGTTTACTGTGACAACTACTCTATTGTGAAACTGGCCTGCTATGACACCACAGTCAATAACATCTATGGACTCTTTGTTAGTGCCTTTTCAGTTTTTGGTCCAATAATTTTAATCCTTTATACTTACATGAAAATTCTCAAAGTTTGTTTTTCTGGTTCTAAACAGACGAGACAAAAAGCTGTCAGTACCTGCACTCCTCACCTCGCTTCCCTGATTAACTTTTCTTTTGGGGCTTGCTTTGAAATATTACAGAGCAGGTTTAACATGAGCAGTGTACCCATTTTGTTGCGAATTTTTTTATCATTATACTTCCTTACATGCCCGTCACTCTTCAACCCTGTAATGTATGGCCTTAATCTGTCTAAAATCCACGTGGCATGTAAAAGGGTATTTGCCTATTTTCTTTAATGTTATTGGACCTTTTTATTTTTCTAACCACATTGTGTTTTAAACATAAAGTACATTTACTTATAGATTTATAACTTCTTAGCCTGTTTTGCTTTTGTAAATACAGAGACATGACGTCCACACTAGTAATGCTAAAGCTGCACAACAGTTTTAGAAATAGTTGTGTTGACCATGTTGGGTCATTTGAGAAATGAGCTCCATATATTTAATTGCAGAAGGGATATCAAAAGCACTTTGTAATCATAAAATAGCATGTTTACCAGGAGTGGCAACTTAAGTAAATAATTCTAATTACTACCAGTTGGCTTGACTTTAATCGCAACTTAATAATTTCAAAACATTTTGATCCAACTGCAATAGGTTGAGACAGAGGTTAGATCTCGTTCAATTTTCATGAAATTTAAGTTCCTAAACTTTCAGGAACTTAAAATTCCTGAAAATTTAGTTAAGTTTTGTGTCAACACGTTTCATTCTATCATTACCTGCTGACTCCAATAGTAGCCTGTACACATCTACCATGTACAAGGGATACAACTTAATACACTTAATTTCACTTAGAATTGTCTTTTTTTAATATGTTAATTTTCCTATTTGTTCAGCTGTTTTCTCTGCGAAGATGACAACTATTACATCCAGGAGGAGAGATCCTTCTACACTTATTCCTGAGGTTTCTGCCTTTTTTCCTGTTATAGTTTTTTTTTGGAGTGTTTCGAATCAAGGCTGTAACAATGGAGTGTGTCCAGAGATTTTAAAAGTTTATACTCTGAGTATAAATAAATAAGGACTTGACTTGAAACTCCAGCTGTGCAAAATGTTTACAATTTTATTTCACACACTTGAAAATAGCGATATAGGGCACTGAATATGATGAACTCACAGTTTATCAGAACACAATGAGACAAGAATTAGGTAGGAAAAACTGAGTGTTTGTATGGACAAGGGCTCACTGATTACTGTACAAAAGCACACAACTTTTATAACTTTATTCAATGACTTGGATATAACCTGGATCATATTTTACGGAGGGAATATTTTCCTGGAAGATCCCTAGGTGTTCGCATGCCAGATGAGATATATGCTCTCTCTTCAGCATGTTCTGGGTCTATTCCGGGGTTTCCTACCAGTTGGACATGTCTGGAAAACCTCCAATGCAAAGTGCTCAGGAGGCATCCTGATCAAATGCCCAAACCACCTCACGTTTGATGGTGCGAGCTCCCTCTGAATGTCTGAGCTCCTTATCCTCTCTTTAAGGGTGCGCTGAGCCCAGCCATCCTATGAAAGAAACTACTTTCAACTGTGCTCTCATTCTTTCAGCCACTACCCAAAGCTCATCACCACAGGTGAGGGTTGGAACATAGATCAACTGGTAAATCGTAAGGTTTGCCTTCTGGCTCAGCTTCCTCTGAGTTCCTACCACAACGGTACGGTACAATTACTGTTGATGCCGCTCATGTTCGCTAGTCAATATGCTCCATTTTACCGTCACTCATGAACAAAACCCCGAGATACTTGAACTCCCTTTGCGTGGGAGAGCTACTCACTCCCAAGCTGAAGGCAGAAATCTACCGTTGTACAGCAGAGAACCATGGCCTCAGACTTGGAGGTGCTGACTCATCCTGACCACTTCAAATTCAACTATAAAACCGCCCTAGTGTTTGCCGAACATTATGGTCTGATGAAACCAACCCGACCACATCATCTGCAAAAAGCAGAGAAGCGATTCTGCGGTTGCCAAACTGAACACTCTCCCACCCTCGGCTGTGCCTTGAGACCCTATCCCTGAAATTCGCAAACATAATCTTTGACAAGGCACAACCCAGCTGGGGCCCAACACCCACTGAAAACACGTCTGACTTCTCCCGAGAACACAGACCCAGCTCTCACTCCGGTTATAGGCCAGCCTCCTTCTTCAGCTTCCATGTCCCAAATCTCCCAGAGGATGGATGAGAAATTCTTCAGGAAGTGGGAGTTCAAGACTGCGCAGACAGGGGCCTCAGCCAGAAGTTCCCACTAGGTCTGTCCGTCAGTCTCCCCACCATCTGATCCAACTCACCACCAGGTAGTGATTAGATGAGATCCTCTGCACCAGTGTCCAAGACATTGGGCCCCAACTTTGATGGTACCATAAACAAAGTCAGTCAATCATCGCTCTTTGGCCTAAGGTGTTGCTACAAAGGACACTTATGAATCCCCCTATGCTCGAACATGGTGTTTTTTATGGCCAATCCATGAATAGCACAGAATTCCAATAACAAAGCTCCACTCAGGTTTAGATTGGGGAGGCCATTTCTCCCAATCACCCCACTCAAGATTTCTCCATTGTTCCCCATGTGAGCGTTTAATTACCATTATCAGAACTATAGAGTCCCTAGGTGGTAACCTTACCAGGACCCCACCCAGACACTCTAATACCCCTTTTCCACCGAGGCGGAGCTGGTGCTGGTTCGGAGCCAGAGCCTAGTTTCAAATCGGTTCTTTGTGTTTCCACAGCCAAAGCAGCAGCTTGGAGCAGGACAAGTGGTTCTTCAGTAGCACCAACTCGTTGCTGGTCTAGAAGTAAGCACTGCTTACTGCGGCGGCTGGGGGCGGGGTTACCGTGATCGACAAGACGAACAGTTTTCCCTTCTGCTTCTTACACCAACGCTTAATAAATTTTTATTTAACTGCAATGTGATGGTGGGAGGGTAGCAACATTCTGAGGCTAAAGTTGACATGTTATTGTTAAAAATAAATGTTCTGTACGTACCGTTACTCTCGCTCGTAATCTCCGTCTGTACAAACTACGGCGAACATAAATGAGTCTGGTTCAGCTCAAGGTTCCGGCCTCTGAAAAGGAAGTTTTTCATTCCCACTTTTGCCAAGTGCTTGCTCATGTTGGGAACAGTTTGGTCTCTGTAAATGATATTAAGACTACGGTCGAGACCTGCTCTATAGGAAAAGTGCAATGAAATAGCTTCTGCTGGCACTATATAAATAAAATAAAATTTAACTGAACTGATGTTCGGTGAATACACACAAACTGTAAGAGCGTTCCTCTCAACCATTCAACCTCTTGTTCTCCGGGGAGAACTCCAAATCAGCGTCCTTTGGAAGGGACCTAGGCATGACATCTCAATGTAATTCTTCAAGCTGCGCCAGACTACCTGACTTGTGATGGAAATCTGAACTCTGTGTTAACCAGTAGCATTATTATTTTCTGAAATGATTTTATTTAGAGTTAAGACGACTGGACTGTAATTATTATTTACTTCATGTTTGCCACTGTGACCTTAGTCAACTGTGTTGCACATGCTTTTACAAATAAGACATTTCTTTATTGAAGAAAAATGTAAGTGTTACAGCAGCACAAGAAACAGGTTGATAAGGTAAGAAACAGGTCAAGGAATATTAAAACGGAAATAAAAAATTAAAAACGTGAAAGACATCTTTTTATATTATATAAATTATCCAATATTACATTTTGAAAATATCTGTGCAGCAATGAATCTACTGATGCAGCTCCTAAGGCCTTGTTGAGGTAGTATACAGTAGCATCCCATTAAGAGTCATACTTATGTAGAGATAGGTATCGATCAGTGATATTATAGACATTATGTGATCAATATAGTTGTAATGGTAAATTATTGATTTTGCATTTTCAATTATATACATTCAGCTCTTACTCAATCTGACATGACATGCTGCACACTACCATTTCTAAAACTGTTGTACAGCTGTAAGATTAGTGTTGTGGTTATATGTCCCTCAATTTACAAAAGCTAAACAGGTTGAAAAGTTTACTTTATTTTTTGCATTATAACACAATTCACAGTTCTACATTAGAATACTTCAAAGGTCTGATCAACTTAAAGCTAATAAATAAATCTGTTAGATGACTTCATATTAATACCCTACATTTGACATTAGATTTTTACCTATGTCACGGATTTTGGACATTTTTAGGCCATACATAACAGGGTTGAAGAGCGGCTGGCATGTAAGCCAGTATAGTGATAAAAAAATTCGCATCATAATGGGTACACTGCTCATATTGAACCTGCTCTGTAATAATTCAAAGCTTGACCCAAAAGAAAAGTTCAAGAGGGAAGCAAGGTGAGGTGTGCAGGTACTAACAGCTTTTTGTCTGGTTTCTTTAGAACCAGAAAAACAAACTAGAAGAATCTTCATGTAAGTGTAAATGATAAAAATTAAAGCACCAAAGATTGTACCAAAAGATGCAATGAGCCCATATATATTAACTAAATTGGCATCTGAGCATGCCAGCTTGACAACAGAGTGGCTATCACAGTAAACTTTGTAAATTATGTTTCCACACAGCTGTGAGTGGGAATTCAAATATATAATGACAATACATGCAAGAAAAGGGTATAACCATGTTAGAGCAATAAGCATGGCAATCTTGTTACATGTCATTTGTGTGTTATATTGTAGAGGATAACAAATAGCAAGGTATCTGTCATAAGACATGATGGCTAAGTTTAAATATTCAACAGCGCCATAAGTGTGTACACAATACATCTGCAGGAAACAAAAGGGAGCAGAAACAGTGTGAACGTCAGAGAGAATCTGAATGAGAAGGAAAGGAAACAACCCTGTACTACCATACAGCTCATTTACAAACAGGCTGCACAGGAAAAGGTACATAGGTTCATGTAAGCTTCTGTTCATGCAGATGATCAGAATGAGCAAAACATTTACACTGACAATAAAAACATATAAAGATATGACAATCATAAAATATAAGTACTTATAATTTCCAGGGTCAAAGTAGGCAGCAAGTGTGAAATATGAAACCTGTGTAGAGTTCATCATGATCTTTGTTTAGATTCACAAGAATTTTACTGTACACACCAAGCAGTAATTATGTTACTTTTTGTTATGGATTTGTAAAGATTTAACTAGCCTTAGCTTGTACTTGTTTGGCACAATCTTCAACTTACACATAAAGCACACATGAACAGAAGTCAGTGGAGTAATGCTAAACAAATTCATTATCACAGAAGCAATTGAATAAAACATCCCTAAATGGACCATTTTGTTTTAAAATGCTAAAATATGAAAAACAAACATTGTGTGAATTTCAGCATTCACCTGTTGCTCTGCTGTAATCAAACTGTGAGTCCCTCCTAACTGAGCTGAAACCCTGCTTCAACTTCTTTTAAACTTTTAAAGACAGAGGACACCCACAGCAGCAGACCTCATTATGAAGGGCCCCAATGATTGCTACTGATGTCCAATTAATGTCAGCAAAAAAGAAAACTTAATCGTAGAACACCTGTTTTATAATAAATATAAAGAAATACGAATGGTTTCCTCCTATATCATTAAAAAACATGTTTCAGTCAATTGTGTCAATTGTTTTTTCAGTCCATCACCTATACCCATTTATCCTGTTCAGGGTTATTTACTTACAGCGGGGAAAATAAGTATTTGACACATCAGCATTTTTATCAGTAAGGGGATTTCTAAGTGGGCTATTGACACAAAATTTCAGAGGGACAGCTCATGTTAGACGTCTCGGAGATAAAGCCAGAGAGGCCAGACTGAGGTGGTTTGGACACGTTCAGAGGAGAGACTGTGAATATATTGGTAGAAGGATGCTGAGGTTGGAGCTGCCAGGCAGGAGGTCTAGAGGAAGACCAAAGAGGAGATTTATGGATGTAGTGAGAGTGGACATGAAGTTAATTCTAAGTACTGAACACACTATTTAATACTTTGTAGAAAAGCCTTTTTTGGTGATTACAGCTTCTAGACGCCTCTTGTATGGAGAGACCAGTCGTCTGCATTGCTCAGGAGTGATTCTGGCCCATTCTTCCACATGGCCTCTTTTATGAACTTTGATCTTCAGTTCTCTCCATAGATTTTCAATGGGATTTCAGGTCAGCTGATTGACTGAGCCATTCAAGCAACTTGATTTTCTTTCTTTGAAACCACTTCCTTGGCCTTGTGTTTGGGATCATTGTTTTGCTGAAATGTCCACCCTGTTTTCATTTTCAGCTTGCTGGTAGATGGCAGCAGATTTTTATCCAGAATGTCCCGGTACATTTCTCCATTCATCCTGCCTTCACTATTATGAAGTCTGCCAGTACCTCTTGCTGAAAAGCAGCCCCAGACCATGATGCTTCCACCCCCAAACTTAACTGTTGGTATGGTGTTCTTGGGGTGGTGGTCAGTGCCATTTCTTCCCCAAACATGGTGTGTAGAATGACTGCCAACAAGTAAAATTTTGTTTTTATCTGACCATTCTATAGTCTCTCAATAATCCACAGGCTTCTCCAAATGCTCTTTCACAAACTTTAACCGAGCCTCAACATGCTTTTTGTTCAGCAATAGAGTCTTGCGTGTTGAGCTTAAAGGAACCTTCAAGATTTAAAGTGCATTTGTGTGGAAGAATGGGCCAGAATCACTCCTGAGCAATGCAGACGACTGGTCTCTCCATACAAGAGGCGTCTAGAAGCTGTAATCACCAACAAAGGCTTTTCTACAAAGTATTAAATAAAGTGTGTTCAATACTTATTCCCTGATGAAGAAATTGTCGACGTTAGTTGGAGAAGGTCGACAGGAGAAAAGTCTAACTTTACTGTATATCAGGTTTTAAAGGTAGCTGTTTCTAAAGGTTCGTATTTTTAAGGCTAAATCATTGCTATTTGAGGTCAGGACATGATGAATTGATTCTCTAATAATTAACATTAATCAATAAAAAAGTTCATGAAGTAGTTATTACTGAGGGCTATGGAGCTGTGGCTCTCTGTCAGCCTGGCTACAGTGCTGAAGAGGAACCCGGGATTGATTTTATTTTCCTTTATTAATGATTAGTAGGTTGCTCTGGCATTCCAGAGGGCCTTCCTATATGTTTCAAGACTATCTTGCCAGGCTAAACAATTCTTCCAGATTGGTGGAATGCCAGTTCCTTTTAAGTTTTTGCAATGTTTGCTTGAATTTGCAGGTTTGGGGGTTATAGCATTGAGCTAACCTTCTTTGTTTAATCTTCCTTTTTTAGAGGGGGAGTCAAGTGTAGTTCCCAGTGAATCTGCAGCACTATCAACAAGGTGATCACAATGAGCACTTTTAGATAGACATCTAGTGTAGGAGTTTTTGCCTAATGTGTAGCGAATTAATAGGAGTTCAAAAGTTAATAA
Source organism: Coreoperca whiteheadi (assembly GCA_011952105.1). Taxonomy (NCBI): domain Eukaryota; kingdom Metazoa; phylum Chordata; class Actinopteri; order Centrarchiformes; family Sinipercidae; genus Coreoperca; species Coreoperca whiteheadi. Next base: position 7,999 of record WNGW01000199.1, read on the forward strand.
GGATCCTGAGGAAAGATTAATAAATGTTACATTTTGATGGCAAAACTAGGTGGAGGGGGTGGTTAAAACACTGAGTGGGTGTATGTACACTGACAGAAGCCAATCGAGTCTAATAATGAGATAAACGCAGTACTGAGGCTATCATTTTCAACGCCCACATGAATATTAAAATCACCTACAATAATTGCTTCATCTGTTTTAAGGACTAAACCTGATAGAAATTCTGAGAATTCAGATAAAAACTCTGAATAAGGACCAGGAGCGCGGTACACTATAACAAATAGGATTGGCTGTCGTGTTTTCCCGGTTGGATGTGAAAGACTTAGAACAAGGCTTTCGAATGAGTTATAATTTAGTTTAGGTTTAGGATTGATTAATAGGTTTGAGTCGAAAATGGCTGCAACTCCACCTCCTCGAGGAATGTGAGTATTAATATGACTGGGCGGAGTGGATTCATTTAGGCTAACATATTCTTCATGACCCAGCCAGGTTTCAGTGAGACAAAATAAATCAATGTGATAATCTGATATCAGATCATTTACTAGTACAGCTTTAGATGACAGAGATCTGATGTTTAGGAGTCCACATTTAATTCTCTTATTTTGAGCGATGGTAATTTTTGGTAAGGTTTTTATTTATAACTCCTCTTCTCTTAACGTTTTGATTTTTTGATTTTATTAATTTAAGTGGTCAGGGGCCAGACACCGTCATTATGGGGTTATGGTTGGGTAACCCATCTGCTCCGTAGGTGTGCAGCCCCACCAATTATCTATGAAGTCCACATCTTTTGCTGAAAACTAACAGATAATCCATGCAGCATGCTGTGTGGGAGACCTGCCAAACCTCTCTACTTGCCAAGCAAAGTTCCTAAATGTGGAGTTTAGGTAGAGAAATGAGAGATGTTGAAGCAAAAAAACATCTTCAAATCACAGGCCTTAACTTCGGCTTCCTCAGACTTGGGAAGGTGTTTTTAGTATGAAACTGCGAATTGTGTTTGTCAAACCAGTACACAAAATTTGCTCCATCAGATTTTACTGTAAATTCAAATGTCATATGGTGTAATACTTTTACTAGCTACCTGAAAAAAAAACAGTCTTTACAGAAAAAAATGATACGGGTATTAACGTGGTCTGAGCAAAATACCCATTTGCGTCCCTTGTTTCATCGCCTTGGTCTATTAAGACTTACTGAATATAATACTTTTCATAATGCCTGTATGATATTCCAGGTTGTTCATAAGTTAAATTACAGGTTGTGTGAGCTTGTCCCAATCAGCCGACCCCAGCATACATATCACACAAGGGAAAAACATTTAATTACTGGTAAAATACGACGATTGAAATGTACGAGCCTGAGTGTTGTCTGTAGAGGTCCACAGATCTGGAACGAGCTTGAGGAAAACCTTAAATTGCTGCATTCTGTCTCCGTTTTCAAGAAAAATCTTAAGGAAAACAGTTTTTATCATATACTTTTTGATCATTTTGAAAGTGTTACATTTGTGCTGGGATCGTTTGTTCGCTGTAGTGTTTGTCTTGTTGTATTTATATTTATTTGTGTTTATGGATTGAGCTTCTGTTCGTGTATGTTATATGTTGTATGGTGTTATTGGGCCCCCTCCTAAAAGCTTTCAGTAGCTTCTTTGGGGTTTCCCCTTTTTACACACAATAACCTTTTTGTAACTATTGTTTATTTTGTCTTTAAATTGATGAAGTGTGTAAAATAAATTCTTCAAATCAAATCAAATCAAACTGTCGGAGTCAGCAGTAAGTAATAACAAAATAACTGCACAATACCATTTTCAGTAGAAGAAGCGAATTGATTCCCCCCTTTTGGTGCATTAGTAATCTAGGACCTGATTGTATTTTATCTTCATATTCTGTAACTAGCTCGGAGTTTATTTCCATCTCCTACATTTTGTGAAAGAGAATGCCAAATTATGTTAAATATGGAAACCAAGTCCATAAAGAGCAATGTAGCTTGGATGTTTGGGTGATTTAGGTGTTAAGTTATAAGTTGGATAACATTGTGATCTGTGACTCTACCTCACTTAAGATGAGGATTTGACCCCTACCTCAACCCGTAGTATCATTATTCTCTGAGATGATTTTATTTTCATTGAAGTCAAGGAAACTGGTCTGTAATTATGATTAACCATAGGATAATCACACTGGCACTCTCAAATGTGTTGCACATGATGTTTTTGTTATTACAATTAAGAAAAGATAAGCTCTTTATTGACCCAAGAAGGTAAACTCAACAGATCAAAGAGCATTTAAAATGAAATGAATAAAAACACAATAAAAATGTATTAAATGAGATTCAAAAGCTATGTACAGTACGCTGTATACACTATAATATCTTAGCTCATATACATGATTGTGATGTGTGTAAACATCTGTGCAAACATATATGCAGAAGCAATTTGTCTATTTGTGGAACTCCGAAGGCCTGGTAACATACTGACTTGTATACTAAAGATACTTAAGAAGAGATATGTATCTATTGTTTATGTAAAAAAAAAATCTAATATAATATAAATACGTATATAGGTGCTACTGTAAATATGATTTTCCATCTGCAAGTAAATACATCCATCTCATTTCTTAATCTGACATGGTGCAAAGTGTTATTCTATGACTGCTGTACAGCTTTATCAGGACTATTGTGTACGTTATATTTCTGTATTCACTGAGGAAAAACAGGTTGAAAAGTTGAGTTAAGTTAATGTACTTTTTTTGTCACATTCTAAAACAGTGCACAGTTCTACATAGAAATATTACAAAGGTCTGATTAAAGTAATGCAAATAGGAAAACCTGTTAGATGACTTAATATTAATAGTCTGCATTTGAAACCAGACTTTTACATAAGACACGGATTTTGGACATTTTCAGGCCATACATAACGGGGTTGAAGAGCGGCTGGCATGTAAGAAAATACAATGATAGAAAAATCCGGATAATAATGGGTACACTGCTCATATTGAACCTGCTCTGTAATATTTCAAAACAAGCCCCAAAAGAAAAGTTCAAGAGGGAAGCAAGGTGAGGTGTGCAGGTACTGACAGCTTTTTGTCTGGTTTCTTTAGAACCAGAAAAACAAACTAGAAGAATCTTCATGTAAGTGTAAATGATAAAAAGTAAAGCACCAAAGATTGTGCCAAAGGTGGCATTGAGCCCATATATGTTAATTACATTGGTGTCAGAGCATGCCAGCTTGACAACAGAGTGGGTATCACAGTAAACTTTGTAAATGATGTTCCCACACAGCCTCAAAGGAGAACTCAAAAGTAGCAAAACAACCATTGCAAAACAAGGATATAACCATGTTACAGCAATCAGCACGGCAATCCTTTTATATGTCATACGTGTGTTATATTGTAGAGGATAACAAATAGCAAGGTATCTGTCATAAGACATGATGGCTAAGTTTAAGTACTCAACAGCTCCATAAGAGTGTACACAGAAAATCTGCAGGAAACAAAAGGGAGCAGAAACAGTGTGAACGTCAGAGAGAATCTGAAGCAGAAGGAAAGGAAACAACCCTGTACTACCATACAGCTCATTTACAAACAGGCTGCACAGGAAAATGTACATAGGTTCATGTAAGCTTCTGTTCATGCAGATGACCACAACGACCAAAGAATTTGCACAAACAATGAAAATATATAACGACATAATAATCATGAAATATAAGTATTTAAAAAGCCCAGTGTCAAAATAGGCAGCAAGTGTGAAATAAGCAACCTGTGTAGAGTTCATCATGATCCTCGTTTTGGGTCATAACAATTCTACTGCGCACACCAACGAATAATCTTTTCACCTTTTGTTATACATTTGTAAAAATGTAATTAGTCTAAACCTGGACTGGGTTGGCACATTGTGCAATATAAACATCAAGCACAAATGAGTAGAAGTCAGTGTAAAAATTCTGAATAGATTCATTATAGTTCATTATCTTTTCAAAGTCAAATAATGCTTAGGTTAGAACTTAGCAATAAAACATCTGTGACATTGTGTGAATTTTAGCATTCATCTGTTGTCCTGCTGTAGTCAAACTATGAGTCCCTCCTAACTGAGCTGATTTCTTTTAAACGTATAAAGACAGAGGACACCCACAGCAGCAGAGTGACGTCATCGTGAAAGGTCCCACTGACTGATACTGATGTTTAATTAATGTCTTCAGCACAGTAAACTTTGTTGAATGCCTACTGTTTGCAATTTTTCAAGACCGTTTAGGAAGAATAACTGTAAAGACAAAGAAATAGGTTTTCATCTATACCCAGTTCTGTTATGATCATCCATTATTCCATCCATCATCATCATCCATAAAACAAACGCCAGTCTCAGAATACTATATCAGTCTATTTAATGTTTTACTCTCCAAGCATGAAAACTAATTGTCTTACAGCTTTTATTTCCCATTATTGATAAAGGTAATATCATATACCAGAACACATCTTCTCAATCTCAAACTAATTTATTTATATAGCGCTTTAAAACAACAAAGGTGGCCAAAGTGCTGTACACTGACAAATATGCAAAATACATAAAATAGAACATAAAAATAACAACATAAAAACTATAACCTTAAAGACAGAGTTAAGATACCATAGAATAACAGTCAATAAAAGTCAACATCTCAAGACTGTGTTAAAGGCCAAAGAGAAGAAATGTGCTTTAAGAAGTGATTAAAAACAGAAAGTGAGTCCGTCTGCTTGATGTACAGCGAAAGCTCATTCCACAGTTTGGGGCCGGCAACTGAAAAAGCACGGTCACCTATTAACTTTCTCTTTGTCTTAGAGACAGTGAGCTGCCGACCTGAGAGAGCGAGACTGGACATGAGGGTGGAGCAGCTTAGACAGATACCACGGAGCAAGACCTGTTAAACTCTTAAAAACAAACTAAAGAATTTTAAAATCAACATGAAAACACAGGGAGCCAATGAAGAGAAGCTAAAATAGTGGTGCTTTTGGGAACCAGTTAAAAGAAGAGCTGCAGCATTTTGCACCAGTTGCAGACGTAAAAACTGGCTGATCCCAGCATAAAGTGCATTACAGTAGTCCAGTCTTGATGTAATAAAGGCATGGATCAATATTTCAAAGTCATGTCTAGAAAGTATAGACATTACTGTGGCTAACTGCCTTAACTGATAAAAGCTGGACTTGACAACTGCTTTGTGTCAAAATTTAATTCTCGATCCATTTTAACTCCCAGGTTTGTAACTGTAGGTTTTACTGATGCTGTCAAACAACCAAGGTCTACCGGGAGAAATTTGCAAGAGTCCCCTGGGTCCAATTATTATGACTTCAGTCTTTTTTTCATTAAAATGGAAGAAGTTCATGGACATCCAAGCTTTAATTTCGTCAATGCACTCTTAACATTTGACCAGCGCAAAATGCATTATTACGCTTCAAATGGACGTAAATTTGACTGTCGTCAGCGTATAAAAGGAACGAGATGCCATGTTTGCGAAGAATTGACCCAAGAGGCATCATATAAAATGGAAAGAGAAGAGGCCCTAGGATTGACCCAGGCACTCCACAGGTGAGAGGAGCCATGGAGAATCCCCAACACTGACACAAACGTCTATTGGCTAAGTATGATCTGAACCACTGTAAGGCCAAACCCAGAATGTCCACCCAGTGTTCTAAGCGAGAGAGGAGGAAGTCATGGTCTACTGTGTCAAAGGCGGCTGTCCGGTCCAACAGCACCAGCATGACACATTTACCAGAGTCCGCGGAAAGACGAATGTCATAAAGACAGTGCAGACTCAGCACTGTGAAGGCTCTTAAGCCCCGACTGGAATCTCTTAAAATATGTTCATCAAGGAATGATTTCAACTGAGTAAAAAAGTTTTTTCTAAAATTTTGGACAAAAAAGGGAGCTCGGAGATTGGACGAAAGTTTGAAAGCTCACTGGGGTCCAGGCCAGGTTTCTTAATTAGTGGTTGCACCACAGCATGCTTAAAACTTAACGGTACCATACTATGTGCCTTGCTGCCACTTATAATGTCAAGCACATAGGGTCCCAGAGTAGAAAAGAAGTCTTAAAAAGACGCGGAGGAATTGGATCAATAGGGGAGCCAGCTGGTTTTATATGACTAATGATTTCTTCTGAAAAAGAGAGAGTCACAGGCTCAAACTGCTCAAAAACAGCTGAGCATGTGACAGATATGGAAGGGTCACATGATGGGGGCTAATACAGGCTCTAATAGTCTCAACCTTATTAATACAAAAGCCCGAGAAGTTCTCACACACTTCATTTGAGGCTTCCAGAATGGCTGATGGTGGAACATTAAGTACAGAATGTATAGACTGAAAAAGGACATGGGGCTTATGACAATTCAATACAATGATATCAGAGAAATGCTTTGTTGCTTGGCAGCTTTGACAATTTTCTGATACTCAAGCCAGCTGTCTCTCAGCATCTCAAAGGACACCTGCAACTTATCCTTCTTCCACTCAGCTCTCCTGCACTTGCGCCTAGCTGCACGCGTAGCGTCATTTAACCAAGGATCAGGTCTGGATCAGCAAAGGCTATTTTTTAACTGCGCCACAGTGTCTAACAGTGACAGGCAGGTAGAGTCAAAGCGAGAGGAAAACTCCTCCAAATCTGTTTTAAAACACAATGCCTAACTTGGGCTAGTCGCTTAGTATTGAGTAAAGGCAGCGGACAACTGAGCAGCAGTAGATGATATAAAAACACGACAGCGAGGAAGATCAAATATAACATATGATCAGAAAACAAAGCCTCACAAAAAAACTAATTAAATACTGTAAAACTAGATGTTAAGACAAGATCAAGTGTGTGTCCACGCTCCTGCCTGGGCACAGACACAGACTGTATGAGTTTAAACGAATCAATAAGGTTTACAAATTCTTTGGCCAACGGTTTTTCAGGGCAACATACTTGAATATTAAAATCCCCTACAATTAAGACCCGGTCGTATTGCGGCATTATTTCTGCCAGGAGATTGCAGAAGTCACTTTTATTGTAGGTTAAAGGTTTTATTGTACTTTGGGCAGCACACAATACTGGGATGGAACATCCCAACTCAAATAAGTTCAATTCAAAACTAGAACTAGAAGCTAACAGCTCACGCTGTGTACAGGAATTCCTTTTCTTGAAAACAGTAGCTAATCCTCCTCCATGTCCAGACGTCCTCGGAGAGTTAAAATAGGTAAATGTAGTTTACAAAAATATTTGTAGATTTGTCTTGAGGTCTCCTTATGTATCAGGGCTTTATTAACTTAACTGGTTTCCACTTAACTCTAGGAGACATTTTCACTGGTTGCTCTTTTTTTCCCAAATGCATTTATTTTACCTTATACTTGCTTAGTTTCACTAAAATGTTTTTATTGTGCTAAGAATCTATAAAGAAATTGGGAGGTGTGCTATTAAATGTAAGGCCTCATCAGACTGGAATACTTTGCCTAACACTCTCAGATCAACTTTTTTTCATGACTGCAAGATGTCTTTGCTTATTTACCTCAAATGTCAAGTCAAGTCAATTTCTAAAGTCCATTTATACTCAGCTTAAGATGACCAAAGTGCTGTACAAAAGAATATTAAAATATAAAGTAAAAAGTAAGAAACACAAAGAGAAACATACAAACAACAACAATAAAAGGACAAAATACAGAGTTAAAGACATGACAACCGATTAAAAGATTAGTGGGCTAAAAAGGCCAATGAAAAAAATGTGCCTTCAGCCTAGATTTAAAAACAGATGTACTTGTTCGTGTTTTGGATTTTATTTACCTATCACAGCACACATCGTCGGAGAAGCT
>WNGW01000200.1:9351-21916 GCA_011952105.1 Coreoperca whiteheadi
TGACGTATGAGTCTTTTTTCTCTAGATGTGTGAGTGCTGAGTGGAGGGTAGTTGAGATGGCATCATCGGTCGACCGGTTGGACCGATATGCAAACTGGAATGGGTCCAGGGAGGGGGGGGCAGACTTGATGTGGTGCATGACTAGCCGTTCGAAGCACTTCATGAGGATGGGAGTAAGTGCAACAGGACGGTAGTCATTGAAGCAGGAGGGAGATGGCTTCTTCGGGACTGGAATGATGGTGGTAGCTTTGAAGCATGTGGGAACAACAGCCTGACTAAGTGAGCTGTTGAAAATGTCTGTGAAGACCTCAGTGAGTTGTGCTGCACAGTCTCTCAGTAGACACACATATGTGAAATGAAGGATTCAGCAGGTTCATACTTCTCTGTTTTCAGCAGCAAACCGGAAACCAGAGATCTGATCTGTCAGCAGTTTCAGAGCAGACAGTTTTGCACCCATTTGGACTTTTTATTTGACAGCGTTGGGCAGATGTGATCCACAGTCAATACAGTTTGTTCGTCATTGAGTGTGTTTACATGTGTACTAGTATCCTGGTTATGTGTTGGGTTTCAGAAACCTGGATATGCCAGTACTCCGATAGAAACCAGGATACTGAGGCATGTAAAGACCTGATTCAGGTTTCTTTGTTACTGGAAAGATGAGTGGCTGAGATGGTGAGAAATCAAGACCCAACTGCACACAGCTGATCAGGAACCTGGATACTGTTATGATCATATAAACATGGACGTGAATACCCAGGTTCCTCATGTTCCATGTAAACGTCATATAAAGAATAAGATCAACACCAGAAATAAATGAGAGTTGTAGAAACATCTTGTCTTATTTAATCATAATTATAAGGTTTATAAGAACATGTCTGATCATATTAGCTTTTACAACTCTAGTCTTGTATTGTTCACTAAAATGCTACATTTAAACAGCTGCCCTTCTTTATGTGACTGAGAAGAAGGAGACAGGATGTCTGGAAAAACTGAACTTCTTGTTATGGGCGTAGAAACAAGTACACACAAAGCCAAGTTATCAGTTATTTGTGTACTGGTTTGTTCCAAGCCTTTTGGAATAAGTGTCACCCTCGAACCATTAGTCAATTTCCCAGGTCACTTCAACCTTAGCGAGATGTTTATCTGAGGCACGTTGGCGTGGTGATAGAAGACATGTAAGGGGACTGACGTGAAACTGTTAAGGAGCTGCCAAGATCGACAGCTGGTCCAAAGGCTGATTTTTGGGGAATAATGTTGTTTAGCCAAGAGGTGGTTCCATCCAGTCGGTGGATAAGATGATCCATGGGTATGAATCGGAGGGGTGGAGTTTTCACATGCAAAGAGGGCGGGCTGGAAATGTATAAAGCTCTGTGTATTTTTGTATAGGTTAGATCTTTCTGCAGAAAGACTCTACCACTTTGTAAACTTAATTCAGAATAAAGTCCTGTTTGTATAGAGAACCATCGCTTGGCTGCGGTTTCTTCGAAAATCCACAACAAGACTCAAATCCAGGATAGTTTCAAACAAACACAGGACTTTCACCCAGGAGGCCGGGCTTCGTGTCCCCTGTCACGCAGAGTCAATGGGTACTTATTTACAGTTTTAATTTAAATAACGTTAAGTAGTTGATTACTTCACGTGAGTTACGCCACGTGTTTAACGTCATGTGACTTCCGTCACATACCGCCTGTCGATGTCGTTTCTGGAGTCGTTGACGATCGACTTATTCTGTCCTTTAGGTATGAGGATTGTTTTAAGACAAACTTAAGAAGATGTGAACTTTTTTAATGGCTTTTGTCGTGTGTGTTCAGTTTATTTTAATTTTAACAACAATTCATTTTTGCGCCCAAAACAGGTTCATCCAGCCAGGAATACAACTTTATGTTTTGAGAGCAGAGTTGAAGCAGTGGTGCAGGTAAACGGTTTCAGTTTGTCTCCATCTTGTGGTCTCTGTCCTTACAGATATTTATCCACAGAGTACAGCAGGTGAAGGTGTGCAGATACAATGATGCAGATTCTATGTCATCATAGGAACAAAAAGCAGCTGAGGGGCATTTGTGCTTCAGTTCAAACACATGTTATTTACATTATATTTATTTTAACATAAACTGGGCTCAGAACCTGATGCCAGTGGCAACAGCAGAAGCCATCTCTAGACCGGCGGCGACAGAAAACCTCCGGAGGCGTGTGGGACTGGAGGCCGGCAACAAGGCAGCTGGACTTGGCTGCAGCTGCGGACCAGGGGGCTGCTCGGGAGGGGGTTCAGGCCCGTCGGAGAGTTCAGGGAGCGGCTGCAGCACAGGGAGTTCTGCAAGCTCCTCTTGAGTTAATGCCTTACTGGTAACAGACAGGTGCCAGGCAGTAGGCAGACGGAACCAACGCAGCAATGTAGTTTAACAAAGAGACAGCGAAAACCTTCAACTAAGTACCCTCATATATTACCTTAGACTATAAGTGAGTTGGTAAAAGAAGTATATCTCTATGGGTCTGAATAATAAATGCAATGTACTGTACATAATATCATCAAGTACATAATGTTGTATATAATATATGTGTGCAGTATATGTAATATGAGGTGTATATATATATAATAGGATAAAGTGTATAATATAAAAGCACAATAATAACACTGTAGTGCAGTATTATTATATAGTTAAATGAGTAATATAATTAGATATGTTGCTGCTTCGACTCCCGTGCTAATGATTAAACTGGTCATCTATAATCTATAATCAGGGGCACGCTGCAGCTCCTTATCATTACTCTGCCTGGAGCTCATAAGTAAAGAACCTGGAGTGAAACCTGACACAGCCTCTTTCTCAACTTTCACATGCGGCCTGTGATTGGCTGAGGATGTTCTACTGCTCGCTGATTGGCCAGTCGCAGACCCGCCTGTGGAAGGTTCCATGTCTCGCGGTGGGGGGGGGTCACCACACATATTTACGGTGTTTAAAAAATATAGGCACATTTCTTTCTGTTCAGTTTTATTTAGGAAAATAAAACTTTTATTTTTTAATTGTTGCTAAACTGCTCCGACACAGAGCGGGAATCTGGCCTTCAAAGAACGCCCCCGTTAATAGTTGGTTCAGCCGGCTGCAGGTCCCTAGCCTCCCAGCGGCCCCCCGCCTCATCGATACAGTCCGCCGAGCGTCCTGCGGGATATTGATCCCCGAGCCAGGTGCCCGTCGCTCCGTTTCTTCTTCGGCACTTTTTATCAGCCTGTCGTGGAAACATGCTGCGCGTGAGGGCGGCCGCGTGCCAGTCTTGGAGGGGGTAGGTACAACACGAGCGGGCGCGAGACTCCTTCACCTCAGCGGTGACCTGCGCGAGACGTCACTGAGCTAATGCTGCTGCTGATGCTAGCTGTTAACGCTGTCTCCTAATGTTAGCTGCTAACGCTAGCTGTTAACGCTCCTGTCCGTCATCGTTGACGGAGCTGCGCGTCACCCCGGCGGCAGTTGGGCTCGTGCACGCGGCCTGTACCGTATGGATCCCTCGTTGACTCTGCGGAGCAGGGTCCCGGATGTCGCCTGTTAAGCATCTGAGCCATTTATTGACCTTTTACTCAGCCCTGTCACGTGTCTCGGAGCTGGGGCCCGGGGGTCAACGCTCTGATCTTTGACTCGAGTAGAAATACTCAGAACACCGTGCATTAGTGAAAGTACACAAGTACCTAAAGCAACATATTCCATATAGTGATAGATGCATCCGCGTGTTCATCGGGGTCAGGCCGCAGCTCACTCGGGTTCAGTCCAGTAGTCATCATTTATTTATTGATCATATTTCTTGTCGCTAATCTAAAGTACAGCTGTCAGACACATGTGGCGGAGTGGACGTGTACAAGTACTGAAACACAGTACTTATGTACAGGAGACACGTGACGTGAGCTCACTCACTGCAGATTGGTGTGTCGCCATGGTGACGTGCCCACCTGGTGCTGTAGCTGCTGCCACAGGTGAGCCAGCGTCACTATTGTAGAGCGCTGTGCATAAGAGGAGACTCCGCTAAAGGTCAGAACAGGACTGCTGGTCCTTATCTAACAGCTCAGGGTGCAGCCGGACCAGAGGGGGGGTAGGGCTGTGTTTTAGGAAACATGAGGAGACCCCCCCCCCCCCCCCCATATACCCAGTGACCTTCGGTTTGGAAAGTTAGTTAATCATACACGAAGAACGCCACCGTTCTGCTGCATGTTGTAACGTCCAGCGACAGGCTGCAGATCAACGTTATTCTCTGAAACCCAAATCCGTCCACACAAGAGAAGGAAGAGGGACGGGGTCACACCAGGAACCTTCTGTTCAGAAACAAACGTATCTGGAGATGGAAGATTATCAACATATAGAATAATAATAATCCGTTCCTGCCTCGCTCTCTAAAACAAATGTTAGTCGCAGTTCAAGGTGGCGTCGTGCAGGTTCAACAGGTTCAGGTTACTGGCTCAGGATCTGTAACTGGTCTGATTGATCAGTAATCAGAGTCTGACCTGTTCGGTCACTCAGCTGTCACAGAAGATCACTTTTATTGTGTGTGTCTGTCATTTCCAAATCATTTAACATCCAAAAAGTTTCCCTGAGCTTTTTAACTTGATTTATTGAAGGAGCTGCAGAAGCACGGCGGTCCAGCTGGCGGCACGTTAAGCTCCTATTCCAACGTCATCCCGAGACGTGATGCAACGTGAAACTGCGTCACTGAAACCACAGTCGGGATGAACGGCTCTTTAATAAACTCACCTGACTGAATGAGCTCGGACCTCGAGGCGAGCGAACGAATGAAAACGGGGCACACTGCAGGTCTTTGCAGGAAACATCTTGTATTGTTAAAAAAAGGTGTAAAGCTGTGAAAAGAGGCGTCCGCAGGTTGAACCAATTCATTTCAATCAACATGGAATTAAAACAGCTGTTTGTTATAAACGTGGAAGATGGTCTATAAAATGTAGGAATGAGTGAAAACCGTGAACTGAAATAACCTGCGGATGACTCTGCCTGCAGTGCCCTGCCGCTGCCCCCAGCGGGCGCTGTTTCCCGCCACGCTCTGAGAGACCTGAAGCGGGAGGCTCCTCGGGCGGCTTTACGTCCGCCTGCTGTGTGTGTGTTTGCAGGTTGAAGACGTGCCGTCGTGCAGCCGTGGAGGTGAGAAACGAGCCCATCCTGGGCTTCACGGACGGGAGCGCAGAGAGAGCAGCGCTGCGGAAGGTCAGAACCTGCACGCGTTTAACCCACCGTCTCCGACACGGACTCGAACACTAACTCACCTTCTGTGCCTTCGTCTCGCCGTTCAGGCCTTGGAGCGTCTGCAGGGGGAGACGGAGGACGTCCCCTGCGTGGTCGGAGATGAGCACGTGTGGACCAGAGACGTCCGATACCAGCTGTCTGTGAGTGACAGCGCTGCCGCCGTTATTCACACAGGCTGAACACGTTTCCTCTGACGGTGTCATCGCTCTCACGCTGTCTTTGTCTCCTGCAGCCGTTCAACCACTCGCACAAGGTGGCCAGGTTCTGTTACGCTGACCAGGTGAGTTGGAGAGACAGGCTGAACCTGTTTGTAGCTGATGTGAACGTGTGACGGAGTTAGTTTCACCTGCTGCATGTTGAGGGTTAATCCTGCCAGACGTAGGCCTTGAGCTCGGCTCTCGTGGACCAACCACAGGAGCGGTGCTTAGTCCTGACTCACCTGGATGTATAGATGCAGTTTTACAGGTGGCTCAGGTCACTGATAACTATCAGCTGATCGGGGCTCTTATTTCTGTTCGCTGATCGTACTGCTGCTGTCGTAGCGTCGCGCCGGCGCTTCTTTATTACCTGGAGCGTCTCTCTCGGGTGGTATGTGGTAGCGCAGGTGCCTTGTCTAGCCTCTGCCGACCCTTCTGTCTGCTGGACTGTGACCGATGCAGGAGCTGATCAACAAGGCCATCTTGGCGTCGCTGGCAGCGAGGAGGGAGTGGGACCTGAAGCCCGTCCAGGACAGAGCCCAGGTTCTCTTCCAGGCAGCCGACGTCATCAGCGGACCCAGGAGAGCCGAAATCCTGGCCAAGACCATGATCGGACAGGTACAGGACCCCGGCTGCATGTTTGCAGTGTGAACACGTAGTTCACCTGGGTCCGCCACAAAGCCAGGCCGGCGAGCGTGGGGCTCCGAGCAGGAGCCAGGATAGAGCCTTTTGTCTCCTGTGTGTTTGTCCTCCAGGGGAAGACGGTGGTGCAGGCGGAGATCGACGCCGCCGCAGAGCTGATCGACTTCTTCAGGTTTAATGCCAAACATGCCATCGAGCTGGAGAGCCAGCAGCCTCTGGACTCGGAGGGAAGCACGAACACGGCGCTGTACCGCGGCCTCGAGGTACCACACAGCATTCATGTGTTTTTACGGCGTTTGTTTAAGGTTGTTGGCGTTGGGAGGTGATCGGGGGCGCGTCCACACGATCTGAATCGCCTCCCTGTCACATTTAGACCTCGAACAGTGGATTTGTTTGTCGGGCCTCAGATCTAGCTGCTCATACGTGTCTGCATCTGTCTGCACACCTTTCCCCTCAGGGCTTCGTAGCAGCTGTGGCCCCGTTTAACTTCACTGCTATTGGTGGAAACCTGGCTGGGACTCCAGCTCTGATGGTGAGTGCGAACATGTTGGCTCCTGCGTCCCTGAGAGGAGGCGGTACTCCTCGCACAGTGTCTCTGCTGTCCCATAACGGTTCCCTATCATTTAGAAAAGGAAGGCGCCTGATGCCAGTATGGTCCACACTGAGGCGTCTCGCAGCTGTTGGACTGTGGCGACGCTCATCAGCCTCAGCTGCTCTGTGTTTACTGCTGATTGGCTAATGTTAGCATGCTAACACGCTAAGCTAAGTTGGTGAACATTAGACCTGCTGAGCATTAGCACGTTAGCATGCTGACAGCATCGTAGCACAGCGTCACAGCTGGAGACTCTTTGGACAGATTGGTGATGAAGGTTCGCTGCCAGCCGGTTAACTCCTGGTCACTTGTGCTTCCTGTCCCCTCGTCTGCTCTGAATGTTTGGGACGTCCGGGTCAGTACCGGTCCCAGCGGCAGCGCCCAGCGTATCACTGTGTGTGTTTTGTGTCAGGCCTGCGCAGTAATCCTAATATGGTGGAAGTGTCCAGACGGCAGAGGCGGCAGCGTTGTGGTTTCCGTGCTGCTGCGTGGCGTCTTTGTGTTGCCTCTAACTGGGCGGAGCGGCTGCTGTTTTTCAGGGTAACGTGGTTCTGTGGAAGCCCAGCGACACGGCCGTGTCTGCCAGCTACGCCGTCTACAAAGTCCTGAGGGAGTGTGGTCTCCCCCCGGACATCATCCAGTTTCTACCAGCTGACGGTCCGGTGTTCGGGGACGCCGTCACCTCCTCGCAGCACCTGGCAGGCATCAACTTCACCGGCAGCGTCCCGTAAGGAGGCTTCTTTATTAGGAGGGTGTGTCGATGGGGAGTCTGGGTTCATCGACCTGTAACTCCAGCTGGGTGGCGCTCTGACGGTCTGACGCCAACAGACTTAAACCAACAGAAACGAGTTCAGCCGCCGGGGGGGTGGTCGCCTCGGCGCGCTTCAGAACGTACCGGCCGGGAAACCGTTTAGTGTCTCTGGTTCACGCTGTGACTTCGAAGCTTCCTCGAGTCGCTGCTTTACTTCTTTTCTTCATACTTTGTTTCGTAGGACGTTCAAGCGTCTTTGGAAGCAGGTCGCCCAGAACCTGGACTCCTACAGGACCTTCCCTCGACTGGCAGGAGGTGAGCAGAGCCTCTGAGGCATGGGAACCAGTCCGTTAGCGTGGAAACGGGGGGGGGGGCTACACACCGGGTCACATGATACAACACAGCCGTCAGGCTGTTTGCTCCTGCAGCTGCTGCCACATGTTAGAACGGTGTCTGTCACTGAACGGGGTTCTTCACGTGTTCAGAGTGCGGCGGGAAGAATTTCCACTTTGTCCACAAGTCGGCGGACGTGGAGAGCGTGGTGAACGGGACGATCCGCTCGGCGTTCGAGTACGGAGGCCAGAAGTGTTCGGCCTGCTCCAGGATGTACGTACCAGACAGCCTGTGGCCGCAGATCAGACGGGGGCTTCTGGACATCCACAGGGACATCAGAGTGGGAGACGTGAGTACCAGTACTGCAGTACGCCGCAGTACACTGCAGTACCACCGCAGTACACTGCAGTACGCCGCAGTACCACCCCAGTACTACCGCAGTACACCGCAGTACCACCACAGTACACCGCAGTACTACCACAGTACACCGCAGTACCACCACAGTACACCGCAGTACTACTGCAGTACCACCGCAGTACCACCGCAGTACCACCGCAGTACTACCACAGTACACCGCAGTACCACCGCAGTACACCGCAGTACCACCGCAGTACACCGCAGTACCACCGCAGTACCACCGCAGTACCACCGCAGTACACCGCAGTAGGACCAGCAGAGCCCTGAGATAAGGTTCACTGATATATAAATAAGAGTTACTGAAAGCTAACAACGCCAACAGGTTCCGTGTCAAACTGTCACGTGACATCTCGTGGCGTGCTGAAGGTAAAGGAAAGGCGTTACTGCGGTCTGATCCTAACGCTCTTCTTCTCCTGTTCCTCAGCCCGTGGAAGACTTCAGCACCTTCTTCTCAGCCGTGATCGATGAGAAGGTACGAGGCCTGCCGCCGTCTCGCCCGCGTCCTCTTTGGCGTGTTGATGTTTACTGCGTTTCCTCTTCCAGTCGTTTGCTCGGATAAAGACGTGGCTCGACCGCGCCAAGTCCTCCGCTAATTTAAAGGTCATCGCCGGAGGCAACTGCGACGACAAGAAGGGTTACTTTGTGGAGCCGACCATCATCGAGACCACGGACCCGCAGGACGCCATCATGAGCGAGGTAGGGTCAGCCAGCAGAGCACAGCGTGCAGCCGTTTGTCTCCTCCAGAGTCCAGGGTCCAGTCCGGAGTCGGACCTTCAGACGGTGGACAGGTGTCTGCGTCTCACGTCCTGCTGGAAGACGCTGGCGGCGGAGCTCAGTATGAGCTGCTGCGCTGCGGCCAGGCCCAGTCCAGGCAGAGCCGGGCCTGTTGCCTGTCGGGTTAGGTGACCCGCCCTGGCCGGTTTCAGCAGAGTGACGACTGTGTGGAGGGTTTACGTGAAGCTGCTCACTCTGACTGTTCTACACACGTGTTTGGTGTATCTGCAGTCAGCCGCCGCCCTTAACCCTGGAGCTGTGGACTGACTCTGGATCAGCTCCACCACAGGTCCTCTGTGCGAACATCAGACCAGCTGGTGTCCAGCAGGATCTTTACAGAAATATGTGTTCAAGTTGAAACTCTTTTGATGTGTTGCTACAAACGTGTGGTGACTTCTTCCCCTTGTTTTTGTCTTGGCAGGAAATCTTCGGGCCCGTTCTGGCGGTTTACGTTTATCCTGAGAACCGCTACAAAGAGGCGCTGCAGCTGATAGACAACACGTCTCCGTACGCCCTGACGGGAGCCGTGTTCGCTCGGGACAAGTAAGACCTGCTCATCTACAGTCCCGTGTTCGTAGGGCGAGTCAGGACGGTTAGCACTGTGCTACAGAGACACTTTGTGGACCTGGTCACAGGATGTGGTCGGTCACAGACACTGAGCAGGACAATGGCTGAAGCCTCCTGAGGGGGGCGCCGCACAGATCCTGCAGGAGGTGGATCTGAGTCGGTAACCAGCTGACGAGCTGCTACGGGTCCTCGCTCTGCTGACGGCTCCACCGTCTCCTGCCGCCATGTTAGCGTCTGTCAGATTAGAAACATTTGAACGTCCGTGTCATCATTTGAAGGTGTTAGAGAGCGAATTCTGCTGCCGCTGTAATAATATCTGACAGCACGTCAGCGCTCCCGCTGCAGCTCAGCGGTTTATTCAATGACCGAACGGAAAAGCGGCTCGTTGTCAGCGGCTCGTTGCTTATTGGCCGACGGTCTTTACCGAGTGATCCCAACTTCATGTTGATCTGTCGCTCCCTGAAACCTCCAGCTGTTTCTGTCCTCGCTGCGTTTGTTGGTCTGGACTCAAACGCTCACCTGTGGCTCACCTGAGCACATCGGGCAGCAGGCTCGGGTTACCATAGCCTTTCACTGATGCCTCTGTTGTAGCAGTCGCAGCAATGAGAAGCCTTTTCCGCATGAAGTCCACTTGTGTTGCAGGAGCGTGATCGCCGAGGCGGCTGAGGCCCTGAGAAACGCTGCGGGGAACTTCTACGTGAACGATAAATCCACCGGCTCCGTGGTGGCTCAGCAGCCGTTCGGCGGCGCCAGAGCTTCAGGTGAGAGTTGATCAGAGAAGCACGCAGGTAAACCGTCCGACTGCAGGTGTGTTCAACTGTCGACGCTCCTCTTCACCCAGGAACCAACGACAAACCCGGAGGTCCTCACTACGTCCTGAGGTGGACGTCGCCGCAGGTGGTGAAGCAGACCCACGTGCCGCTCACAGACTGGAAATACCCCTACATGGGCTGACAGGACGTCAGGTCCTGCAGCCTGCTGGTCCAATCAGAGCCCTCCCTCCATCAGCCGACCGTCCAATCACCAACAACACGTGCTTAGAGACTCGTGTGAAGCGAGCCGAAGCGTCTCGCCGCCGTCCCGGGACAGGAGTGTTTGAGGAACCAGCAGCAGAACCTTCGTCCCCGCAGGTCGCTGCTGACGTGCACACTTTATCAGAGCTGCTGCTTCCTCAAGTACAGAACCTCCCCGAGGAGCATCCGAGCCGTGGCCCACGACCTTAGCAGGCGTAGTGTTGCGTCGGCGTCGGCGTCGGAATCAAACCGGAGCTCAAACAATTAGTCGACTCGTCCAAAGAATCGATTGGATCATTTGAGCCGTTTTTTAAGCTCAGACGGAAAATCTGAGCGACTCCAGCTCCCGAATGCTGAGTGTTTTCTGCGTTTCTTGCTCTTCAGTGATAATGAAGTGACGTCGCTCGAACAAAACGAGACATTGAAGACGTCCCATTGAGCCGAGGGGGGTTCCAGCGTCGGGTCAAACTCTCGGTCCATGAGCGTCTCGTGTGTTAGCGTATGAAACGAGTTTCTGATCATCCGAATGAGTCTAGATAGTGTCGGCGGTGAGGTCGCGTCCTCTTTGGTCCCGATCTGTCCCATGTCCGTCTGTACTGCGACCGTGAGGCCGTCCTGCAGACGCCCTCCTCTGTCCACCCGTTAACATGTAACCTGTGACGTTGTGTCAGTCTAACACACTGCGGTATATTTTCTGAAGACTGTTTTGTATGTTAATCTTCTGCAGCTGATTTATTATGTCTCAGGACGTGCCTGCCTTAGTAACTCTGTAAATTCAGATCAGTTCATTTTTGACAATAAATATTAAATTATTACTATCAAAACGTGAGTTCTTTTGTTTCTTGGTTTCTTTAACTCAGTCAGACCTGAACTCTCAGACAGGAGACTCATGTTGGATCCTTCAGGGAGACTCTCAGCTCCAGAGGACGTCAGTGTCTCTGAGGTCCGTCAGAACAGACCTCCGTACACCAGCTTAGAACCCAGAGAGAACCGACGCTGCAGAACCTGCCTGAGAACCTTCCTGTTCCTAAGGTTCCTTCAGTGTCTCAGTGTCCGTCCTCAGGTCCCCTGCAGACAGGAGCTGCGTGGACAGGCTGAAAGGTCCGAGCTGACGTGGCCGGTCATGTTCCTTGTTGTCTGAGGGGCCGGGTGTCATTTATAGAAGAACATACTGAATTCTCTTTAATGATCCTCATCAGAGCAGCAGTTTGTATCACCACAGTTTCCTTTGCCACAAACGGGTTTGATCTCAGAGGCTGTTGAACTGCTTGTAGGTTATTTATGTGTTTTCCGCTGTAATACACTTCTTTACTTTAGATTTTTAGTAATTCACGTGTGTTTGTACGCGACGTTAAAGGGGCGCCTGTCGTTCTGCTGTGCGTGTACATAGAGCGCACGGAGAACCAGAGTCAGATTCCCGAACTATCCCTTTAACCCTCATTGCTGTAGGGACGCTCCCCTGTCCCAGGTGGTCTCTGAGGGGAGGTGGACAGCATTAAGCTTCAGGGAGGCTGTGGTGTGAATCATCATAACTACCACCAGAGGGCGCAGCCTAACAGCGAGCTAAGGCCACTGATCTCTGGTCAGTTAAGTTCCAGTGTAAGGGATGGTGATCAGTCCTCGAAGGGTTTGGTTGGTTCGTTACGGCCTGTTCACCGACAGAGTCCTGCCCTCTGTTCCTGTCGGCCTCAGAACACCGAGGGAACGCTTCAGATCCCTGCTTGCTTTGTGTGCCTCAGACTGACGGAGCCGCATTGACTTCAGCTGAACTTTAAGCCATTTTTACTCAGAACGAGGACTTCAGATTTCGTCCCCCTTCACCAAGGCTTCACAGCAGGTGGACAGGCGAGGACAGGTGAGGAGACAGGCGAGAACAGGCGTGGACAGGTGAGTAGACCGACGTGAACAGGTGTGGACAGGTGAGGAGACAGATGTGGACAGGTTTGGACAGTGACCAGGCAGTCAGCCGACTGCAGGTGATCATCCACCACGTTGTTCTTCATGTTGTGAACAGGTGGACCTCTTGTGAGGACAGATGTGGACAGGTGAGG
>WNGW01000202.1:0-24272 GCA_011952105.1 Coreoperca whiteheadi
TGATGATCAAGGTCTGAAGTCTGACATACTGAGCAAGAAGCAATTACAGGAACAAAGTCTCTCAGAATTCACTACAATAATGAGATTATCGAAGTCACAGCCTGAAGTCCTTGGGGGAGACTGGCAGACTTTTTGAGGATCTCCCAACATGGTATGGAAATTACCAAAAGTGTCAAGCATTTTTTTGAGACCCAGGGTACATTAAGGACCTGCATGGCTCACTGTAACAATAATTATATTGCTAAATTAAAGTTATTCATGTCACCTAAAAAAGCCTAGCGGTCAAAATCCTGTCCAAGACTGTCACAAACACCTCTGATGTGCACCTCCCATATGCAATCTTCTACTGAAAAATTGTTTTCTGGATCTTAAAGAGTTTGTTCTCATTATAATGGACTTGCTTGAAATGTGGCTTTGTTAGTAACTTTCAAATGTGTTTAGAGACCATCTGAGTGATCGTTATCTTTGTTGAAAACAGACAGAATCAGACATAGTGCAACTTTGAGCTGAAATCTTGAATCCTCCTAAATGTCCAAAATTCTCAGCCTTTTCAAAATCATGCAAAAAAATATTGTGTTGCCACTTCAGATAACTTTATTTTCTGAAGCTGCCTTTTTTAAGCTATGATGGCTATATCTGCACTCATGAATGCCTGGTGGAGGATAAGGTGTAACTACATGTTGGATGAAGCTCACATGTAACAGTGCTCTATACATGGTTATGGTTTACATTATGGTTCTCATGTGTAGCCATGCCCAGTGCTTGCAATCCTTCTTATGCTGTCCTGATAGATTCATTGTCGCATAGTAGGTTTAGACACTTAATAAGCTTTCCTGCTCTACTAAACAGGAAAGGTGATTCTATTTGGTTGTTCCCATGTGATTGTGTTAATTTATATTCCTCAATAATTTTGCTACAGCTTTAAAACCAACATTTGCTTTGTCAACATCAAACTCTGCAAATATATAGTAGGCAAAGAATGGAAACATGAAAGTAATGTATGGCATTTAATTAGTGTCAAAACATAAAAACAGGCGCACATAAAAAACAGGCGCGTGCATGTGATACGAGCGCCAAGAACAGTATCCATGAGCGGAAAACCATCCTCGCAAGGGAGCATTTCTGCTCCGTGTGCACAAATGTCCCGCAAACATGGGGCTGTGACAAGCACTCGCGTGACCCTCTCTACTCACTCACAACTCCTCAACACCTACGCGCTCCGTAAGTTTACTTTTGACACTTTGGAGGCGGGGACTCAACTTTCTTCTGATTGGTTGGCAGGGCTGCTTGTCTCGCCTATAGCCACGTCTGCATTCAAGGATTACATCCAGGTCATGGTAGCTCACAGCTCCTGCTGTTGAAGGTGAGTCTGGTCGGTTTTCCCTTCTAAATTCACATTTGGCAGAGGCCTCAACTCACGAGGAAAACTCTGTGTTTATGTAAATATTTGTGCATTTGTGACCTCCATCAGTTTAAATCACTTTGAGCCATAAACACATTTTGAGTTTTCTGTATGTCTTTAAAGAGGAAAGTCTCAGCTTCATGGCGATACCAAGATTATCTTTCTACACCAAATATTCTATAAGATATGCTCTTCCAAATGTTGACTGTCATCAAAGGTTATTTTTGACTTACAAGTCCAGACATTTATGAAAAATGAACAAATCATACATATCGTACATATAATATAATATCGTAGCAGCAGAAGCCAACAGAACAGTGTGTTTGATTCTTGTTCTTTTGAGTTTAGCGCAGTGTTTATGCTAATAAAGCGTTCGTTCACCGGTGTTTGTGTGACATGGCATAATTGCGTAAAAGAGTTAAGTATCGATTGTTGTGGTGATTTGGTCACCGGTGGCGTGTCCTAAACGCCACCTTTGCTATTCAATCCACGAGTTTGTCTAAGTCTTTAGGAGAAGCAATTTAGCAGCAGAAGCCTACAGAACTGTAAGTGTGTTTGATTCTTGTCCTTTTTAGTTTAGCGCAGTGTTATTGCAAAGAAAGCGATCGTTCACCGGCGTTTGTGTGATGTGGCGTAATTGCGTAATAGTTTTAAGTTTCGATTGTTGTGGTGATTTGTTTGCAGGTCACCGGAGGCGTGTCCTGCTGATTTCAATTACTTGAATCAGACAGAAATGTAAGTGTAAGTAATCACCGCGGCAGTGGTCACGGCAGCCCCATCTCGTCTTCGAGTGAAGACCGAAGAGAGTAAAGATTGCTTCGACTCTACCTGCATGTGACTCCACAGAATAGGGACTCAACGACAGGGCGCTTGATTATTGCACTTTCTTGTACTAATTGTTTGCACTTTTTCATTGATCCGTTTGCTATTCAACTTGTCTTGCATTTGTCCTTCTGCTCTTATACAATGTGTTTTCAAATCCTTACTGTCATTACACTCAGCATGTTCCTCTGACCATCAACAGTGCGACTGTGGAGAGAGTGAGCAGCGCCAAGTTCCTGGGTTTGCACATCACAGAGGACCTCTCCTGGACCGACAACACTGCAGCACTGGCCAAGAAATCACAGCAGCGTCTCTACTTCCTCCACAAACTGAGGAGAGCCAGAGCCCCACCCCCCATCATGTACACCTTCTACAGAGGCACCATCGAGAGCACTCTGACTAGCTGCATCACTGTGTGGTATGGCTCCTGCAACGCGTCCTCTCGGAAGACTCTGCAACGCATAGTGAGAACAGCTGAGAAGATCATTGGTGTCTCTCGCCCCTCCCTCCCGGACATTTATGGAACCCGTCTCACTCGCAAAGCCCTCTGCATTGCAGGTGATCCCACACACCCGTCACACAGCTTCTTCAGTCTGCTGCCATCAGGGAGGAGACTGCGGTGTCTCCAGGCCAGGACCAGCAGACTGAAGGACAGCTTCATCCATCAGGCTGTCAGGAAGCTGAACTCGCTCCCGAACTTGCCCCCCCGTCCCTCTTCTGCCCCAGGCACCACTGAACCATGAACCCCCTCCCAGATCCCCAGGTCCTTCCACTAACATACGATGTCATGCACCAGTCACTTTGTGTAGCATTGGTCTGCTCACTACCTCATTCACCATGGAACTGACGTCATTCTACCACCTCATCAGTCAGTTTAAATAAAATAAGCCCGTTGTCACTTTAATCAGACTGAATAAGCTATTTTTTTTATGCACTTAAAATCTTTTTATCTGCACTGTTTGTTCACTGGTTTGCACTTTATCTGCCATGTGCCTTGCGCTGCTTTTATTTAACCTTATTTTTATTTTATTTTATTTTTTTATTATGTCTTTTTTTATTTTTTTTTTATATTCCCTTATTGTATAGTTTTAGCTTATATTTTATATTTGATCTAGATTTTAGGCTTTACTGTTAGTGTTATCTGTATGCACCGGGGGTCTGAGAGTAACGCAATTTCGATTCTCTGTATGTATGTAATGTACATGTGGAAGAATTGACAATAAAGCAGACTTGACTTGACTTTTGACAACACAAAAATCTTCTGTTTCATGTTAAAAGGCAATGCAATGTTCATAATCTGCATGTTGTACCACTGTCCACAACTGCCCCTTCCACTTTCCCAATGGGCTTGTGGAACTGCCTGTCTGCCGTGAACAAAACTGATTTCATTATGGCTTTTGTTAATCATTCTGGTCTTTCAATTGTAGCACTTACAGAAACGTGGATCAAATCTGAGGATTCTGCCACTCCCGTAGCCCTCTCCCATAATCACACTTTCTCCCACAGTCCTCGCATCACAAGAAGGTTGTGTGACAACAGCTCCTCGAGTTTCATGCTGTTACTATCACCCACCCTGTTAAGAGTCACTTCGTAGTCATCTATCACCCGCCAGGTCAGCTTGGACATTTCTTGGAGGAGTTGGATGTGCTTCTTTCATTGTTCCTTGAGGATGGCACTCCTCTGGTGGTACTTCGGGACTTCAACATCCACCTTGGAAAGCCACAGGCTGCGGACTTCAACAACCTGGCTCCATCATTTGACCTCAAGCAGGTTTCCACATCAGCAACCCACACGTCTGGTAATCAACTAGATCTTATCTACACACGGTACTGCTCCACTCATCATGCAAAGGTCACCCCACTACACACATCAGATCATTTCTTTGTCACTCTCGACCTCGACAGAACTTCTCCACATGCTGTAAGTGTTCTATTGCTGGTCACTTTCCGACACAACCTGCATACGCTTGCTCCCTCCCGCTTTTCCTCTGCTGTCTCTTCGGCGCTCCCTCCCTCTGAGGAGCTCTCTCTCTTGAATACCACAGCATCATCTTGAGCAGCACTGACACCCTGTGTTCCACATTCACATCCTGCTTGGACAACTTCTGCCCTCTCACATCTAGACCAGCCCACACATCCTAATCTGCCCCCTAGTTATCTGATGTTCTACGCAAGCATCGCGCCAACCTCCGGTCAGCTGGGTGAAAATGGCGCAAGTCAAAAGATCCCACTGACCTCTGTTTCTACCAGTCTCTCCTCTGTACTTTCTCAGTCGATGTCACCTCTGCAAAACCTGACTACTAACACTCTATGATGAACAACTCACCTGATTTGCGCACTCTCTTTAAAACCTTCTCTGCTCCCCTTTCTCCGCCTGCTCCCCCACCTTCATCAGATTTAACAGCTGATGATTTTGTGTCTTTCTTTGTAAAGACAACAACCACCATCAACAGTCAGTTCTCTGCGCCACCACCTGTTCGCACACATCCCAGATACGTGTCTGCTCCCCTCTTTCTCTCCTCTATCTGAAGCTGACGTTTCCAACATCATTCATTCTAACCACCTTACCACCTGCCCGCTGGATCCCATTCCTGCCCATCTCCTTCAGACCATCTCTCCATCTGTTGTCCCTGCTCTGACCCACATCATCAACTCATCTCTGTCCACTGGGTAATTCCCCACAGCTTTCAAGGAAAGCCCTGACAAAGGCAACATCCAAGTCATCTATACTTATGCTACTGGATCTGTCTGTTCCTTTTGACACAGTTATTCACCACATCCTCATGTCCTCTCTCAGTGCTATGAGTGTCTCTGGAATCGCGTCGCAATGGTTCAAATCGTACCTCTCGGGTAGGTCATTCAGAGTATCCTGGAGAGACCAGGTCTCTGAGTCCCAACATCTCAATACAGGGGTGCCGCAGGGCTCGGTGCTTGCACCGCTACTCTTCTCCGTATACATGCCATCCCTTGGTTCTGTCATTCAGATGCATGGCTTTTCCTATCACTGCTATGCGGATGACACACAACTTGTCATTTCAACCTGACGATTCAAATGTCTTTGCTCCCACCTCGGCATGCCTGTGTGACATCGCGCTTTGGACGAAGGACCATCACCATCACCAATCTCGACAAAACGAAACTGCTTGTGATCCCGGGCCAACTCAAAGATTCACTACAACCTCTCCATTCAACTAGGCTTATTGAAATATATAATTATTCCTGCCAGAGCCCTGCGCTCTGCAAACAAACAACCTCTGGTGGTACCACGCCAAAAAGGAAATAAATCACTCTCGTGCACCTTCTCTGATCTGCCTGCTCCTACAAGATCAGCAGATTCTTTAGCCACCTTTAAAATGCACCTGAAAACTCATCTCTTCCGTCAACACCTAATCCAACTTTTCTACCAAGGCAGAGCTGGTGCTGATTCTGAGCTAGATCCTTGTTTCAAATCGGTTCTTTGTCTTTCCACACAAAAAGCACCAGCTCTGAGCCCGGACAAGTGGTTCTTAAGTAGCACCATATCGTTGCTGGTCTAGACGTAAGAACCACTTACTGTAGTGGCTGGGGGCGGGGTTACCGTGACCAACAAGACGAACATTTTTCATTAATTTACACCAACGCTTAATACATTTTTATTTAACTGCAATGTGATCCTTTATCAGCAGAGTTGATGCTAGGAGGGTAGCAACATGCTGAGGCTAAAGTTGACATGTTATTGTTAAAAATAAATGTTTTGTACGTACCGTTACTCTCGCTTGTAATCTCCATCTGTACAAACTACAGCGAACATAAATAGCAACGCAACGTTCGCTATTGTTGACGGTGTTCGTGTTTGGCGCTGCCGGGAAAGATGTGACGTATACAGTCACGTAAGACCTGGCTCTGTGCTGGCTCTGTAGCCAGTTCTTAGAAGGCTCGTCATTCGAACCAACTCCGAACTGGCACTAACACTGGCTCTGAACCAGCACCCGGTTCATTCTGGTGGAAAAGGGATATCAATGACAATCACTAACTCCTACTTCCTTTCTATCTCTTAAAAAAAAAAAAAAACTTCCTATCCTTAACTTTGTATACTGTGCTGGGCTTTAACAGACTAGTTTTTGATGCACTTATGCATTGTGTTATCTTGTGTCATTATAATGGCTTCCATTGGTTTCCTCATATGTAAGTCGCTTTGGATAAAAGCGTCTGCTAAATGACTAGATGTAAATGTAATCGTATTTAAATATAAGTCGAAGGCGGGGGCCTCGGCGACCCAATCCCCGGACACGGAATCTGGCTCCATTACCATGGAATGTCACCTCGCTGGGGGGGGAAGGAGTCTGAGCTGCTGCGGGGGGTTGAGAGATACCGACTAGAGACAGTTGGCCTCGCCTCCAGGCACAGCTTGGGCTCTGGAACCCAACTCCTCGAGAGAGGCTGGACTCTCTACTACTCTGGAGTTGGCCGTGGTGAGAGGCGGTGGGCTGGTGTGGATTTGCTCATAGCCCCCCATCTCAGCCGCCATGTGTTGGAGTTTACCCCGGTGAACGAGAGGGTCGTTTCCCTGCACCTTTAGGTTGGGGATAGGTCTCTCACTGTTATTTGTGCTTACGGCCCAAATGGCAGGGTAGAGTACCTGACCTTCTTGGCATCTCTGGGAGGGGTGCTGGAAAGTGCTCCGACCGGGGACTGTCGTTCTACTGGGGGACTTCAACTCTCATGTGGCAAGTGACATCGACACCTGGAGGGGCCTGGTTGGGAGGAATGGCCCCCCCGACCTGAAACCGAGTGGTGTTCTGTTATTGGACTTCTGTGCTAGTCACAGTGTGTCCACAACGATTACCATGTTCAAGCATAAGGGTGTCCATCATTGCACGTGGCACCAAGACACCCTAGATTGCATGTCGATGATTACCTTTATGATTGTTACATCTAAAGAGAGGGGCGGAGCTGTCAACTTATCACCACCTGATGGCGGGGGAGGAAGTTGGACAGACTTGGCAGACCCAAACGTACTGTGAGGATCCGCTGGGAATGGCAGAGTCTCCGGTTAGATAAAATTTCAACTCCCACCTCCGACAGAGCTTCAACCAGATCCCGAGGGAGGCGTTGAGTCTGAGTGGATCATGTTCTCCACCTCCATTGTTGATGTGGCCACTCGGAGCTGTGGCCGTAAGGTCTCCGGTGCCTGTTGTGGCGGCAATCCCCGAACCCGGTGGTGGACCCCGGAAGTAAGGGATGCCGTCAAGCTGAAGAAGGAGTCCTATTGAGCCTGGTTGGCTCGGGGGACTCCAGAGGCAGCTGATAGGTACCGGAGGGCCAAGCGAGCTTCAGCCTGGGTGGTTGCGGAGGAGAAAACCCGGGTCTGGGAGGAGTTTGGTAAGGCCATGGAGAAGGACTATTGGTCGGCCTCGAAGAAATTCTGGCAAACCATCCGGCACCTCAGGAGGGGGAAGCAGTGCCCTTCACACACTGTTTACAATGGGGGTGGGAATCTGCTAACTTTGACTGGGGACATCCTCGGAGGGTGAAAGGAGTACTTCGAGGATCTCCTCAACCCCACCAACATATCTTC
Organism: Coreoperca whiteheadi; assembly: GCA_011952105.1. Taxonomy (NCBI): domain Eukaryota; kingdom Metazoa; phylum Chordata; class Actinopteri; order Centrarchiformes; family Sinipercidae; genus Coreoperca; species Coreoperca whiteheadi. The sequence goes on from WNGW01000202.1 coordinate 7,781, forward strand.
CACTGAGGAAGCAGAGGCCAAGGGCTCAGTTGTGGACTCGTCGATCCCCCAAATTGAGGTCTCTGAGGTAGTTGAGAAACTACTCTGAGGCAATGCACCGGGGTGGATGAGATCCGCCCTGAGCACCTCAAGTCTCTGGATGTTGAGGAGGCGGTCTTGGTTGACACGCCTCTGCAACATCGCGTGGTGGCTGGGGACAGTACCTCTGGACTGGCAGACCGGGGTGGTGGTCCCTCTGTTTCAGAAGGGGGACCGGAGGGTGTGTTCCATCTACAGGGGGATCACACTCTTCAGCCTCCCCAGGTTGCTGGAGGGTTCATGGGAGTTTGCCCAACCAGTCCACATGTGCTTTGTGGATCTGGAGAAGGCAGTCGACTGTGTCCCTCGTGGACACCTGTAGGGTGTGCTCTGGGAGTATGGGGTCCGGGGCCCTCTGTTAAGGGCTGTCCGGTCCATATATGACTGGAGCAGGAGTTTGGTTCACATTGCCAGCACTAAGCGAGACTTGTTCCCGGTGCATGTTGGACTCCGGCAAGGCTGCCCTTTGTCACCGGTCCTGTTCATTATTTATATACCGGTCGAAGCTCTCTATTTACCGGTCGATCTACGTTCCTACTCTCACCTATGGTCGTGAGCTTTGTGTCATGACTGAAAGGACAAGATCCCGGATACAGGTGGCCGAAATGAGTTTCCTCCATAAGGTGTCTGAGCACTCCCTTAGAGATAGGGTGAGGAGCTCAAGAGGAACTCAGACTAGAGCCGCTGCTCCTCCACATCGAGAGGAATCAGCTGAGGTGGCTCGAGCATCTGTTCTTGATGCCTCCTGGACGCCTCCTTGGGGAGGTGTTCCGGGCATGTCCAACCGGGAGGAGGGCCTGGGGAAGACCTAGGACATGGTGGAGGGACTATGTCTGTCTCCGAGACTCGCTGTCGGCAGATATAATTGCTCTAGAGGGCACTGCCCTGGCCTCCAGCACCTCTGTGAGGAACCTAGTAGTTATCTTTGATCAGGATCTATCCTTCAACTCCCACATGAAGCAAACCTCACGGACTGCCTTTTTTCACCTACGTAACATTGCAAAAATCAGGCACTTCCTGTCTCGAAATGATGCAGAAAAATGAATCCATGCATTTGTTACGTCAAGGCTGGATTACTGCAATTCCATATTATCAGGCAGCCCGAAAAAGTCCCTTAAGATTCTCCAGTTGATTCAGAATGCTGCAGCACGTGTACTGACAGGAACTAGGAAAAGAGATCATATTTCTCCAATATTATCTTCTCTGCACTGGCTCCCTGTGAAATCCAGAATAGAATTTAAAATCCTTCTCCTCACCTATAAAGCTCTTAATGGTCAGGCACCGTCGTATCTTACAGAGCTCATAGTGCCTTATTACCCCACTAGAATACTGCGCTCTCAGAATGCAGGGTTTCTTGTGGTTCCTAGAGTCTCTAAAAGTAGAATGGGAGCCAGAGCCTTTAGCTATCAAGCTCCTCTCCTGTGGAATCAGATCCCAGTTCGGGTTCGGGAGGCAGACACCATCTCCACATTTAAGAGTAGACTAAAGACTTTCCTCTTTGATAAAGCTTATATTTAGGGCTGGCTCAGGAGAGTCCTGAACCATCCCTTAGTTATGCTGCTATAGGCCTAGACTGTCGGGGGACTTCCCATGATGCACCTCTCTCTCTTCACCTCTGTCCTCCTCTCCATCCGTATGCATTCTCATGCCATATATGTATGTCACTAACTTGACTTCTTCCCTCTCCCGGAGTTCTGTGCTTTGTCGTCCGTCTCTTCTTTCTTAGTGTCACTTTCAGTAGGTATTTCAGTGTCCGGAGATGTATCTGGATCAGTGACTATGGCGACCTGCTGGGGCAGTGTTGCTGTGTCTATGGTGCAGGGGACGAGTGGCTCAGGTCCTGCTCGTTGGGCTCCACCTGGAGCTGCTCGGTTGTCCGTCTGGACCCATCATCTTCCCTTATGTTTTACCACCTAAACATTTCTAACATAATCATATATATATATACAACAATTTTGCCATCATGGCTGTATATGTTATAGTTTTGATGCTATAAATCTATTCTGTACTTACGACATCTATTGCATGTCTGTCCGTCCTGGGAGAGGGATCCCTCCTCTGTTGCTCTTCCTGAGGTTTCTATCATTTTTTTCCCCTGTTAAAAGAGTTTTTTTTGGGTAGTTTTTCCTTAATCGAACTTAAGGGTCTAAGGACAGAGGGTGTCGTATGTTACAGATTGTGAAGCCCTTTGAGGCAAATGTGATTTGTGATACTGGGCTATATAAATAAAATTGTATTGAATTGAATTGAATATTGTTTATGGATATAATGAAGCACTTAATGTTATTACGTTATTAATATAGATAAATAATTACGGGGCAACTGGAATCCAGTAATTAATAACTAAACGTGAAAACAGTCTCAAAGGTAGCTGTCCACCTAAAATATTGATAATTGAATATTACCGTACATTAATAATGGACAGTGAAGGATGAATCCGAGCACTAGCTATCGCGACCAGCTATTATCACAATAAATACACACAATAACCACAGGCAACTGCTGTTTAAAATATAATGTTTATTTAACCATATCATTGATTAACAATCAATAACTCCAGCAAACAATCACTATAGTCTAAACTAAACAGAACAAGCATATACAATCAGCAAGCCGATCAGAGTGTGTGTGTGTGTGTGTGTGTGGGGACAATAGAGAGGGGGAGGAGGGGTTGCTTGGCGACCCCAAGAAACAAGATCGCGGCAGCCCTGAACTAAGGGAGAGGTCCAAATAAAATGGCGATCAGCCGGATTGCTCTTTACGATAACTGTTAGCTTAGCTGTCCTATGCTACCACGTTATTTGAGCACCGTTTGGACCGTGTAAATGTGGGTGTAAAGATATGTGAGTTAGTGGAGAGGAAAGAGGGAGAGAACTCACACAAAGAAACACGAGATCCTAGCCCTGTGGCTAAGGGCGGTGGCGTTCTCAGCAACATGCTGTTGCGGACTCTCACGTACTGCAACTGCGTTTACTGAACTGGCTACAAACACGCTGTCAGCTCCACAGAGCTAGGATAGCAGTTAACATTACCGGCGTGGTTATAACAAGAACAGTAGCTTCTAAAGCAAAGAGAAAAACACACAGAAGCAAGAGATTCTCAGACACTGTGGGAGACGTAACAACTCACTTCATCCACAGTAATCCGACCAGACTTTCGTCTGCATCTTATTATTGGACCTAAGCCTGATGAAGTTGTTTATTAGCTCCACAGAGCAACAGCTAACACTGTTAGCTAACTGGAGTTTAACACAGCTAAAAATAGCACAACATGCGGCGGCCACAGTTTCCTGTAAACAAGCACCATTCACAACAATAAAGCTTCAATGAAATAACACACAGTTATAATATCTAAACTCTGCCCAGACACAATTTAACCTGATACTTGGGAGATCACTTTGTCCAGCGATCTAGCCAGTCTGTTTTAACCGGATAGGGGATGCCATGATCAGTGGCTCCGCAGATTAGCGAATATCCGCCGGCGGGCGAGAACGGTGGATACGCTGTAGACGTCGGGGAAGGCAGGCGGCACTAGCTCTCTTTGGCTCTCCGGCGGCTGTGTCGTGGTTCTTCCTTGAGCGGCGGAGCTCGTGACGAGCAGTGGCTCCTTCTGCAGGCAAGGCGTTCGGATGAACAGCGAGGAATCTAAAAGTGTTTCTCCAAACACTGACAGTCTGTTAACTCGAACCAGCGAGCAATCTGTCCTTCCTAGGGAAATTTTAAGGTCGTCTTCTCAAGGTAACGTGGCATTAACCTGGAGAGAGACTGATGGGTCCTCCAGTTACAACAGAGTTGCGGTGGAAAGGAACAGTGGCAGATGGGTGTCGTGCCCTTTTATGAACTCGTTGTCATCGTTGTACACTGGGCTTCCGGTTGTAGTCCTGTGCGCCTCACAGCCAATCCCAGCCTGTAAAGTTGGGGTCAACTGAGGCTACTTTGGTTCCGGGTCAGGTCTGAGTTTCTATTCACACCTCTGTGCGAACAAACAGGCTTGTCTTTTTACAACGGGCCCAACATCCCATTGTCTGAGTCCACATGGCAGTGATTCTCAACCAGCCTTAGCAAGGCCCAACATATATATATAATTATATATTTCGCCTGTGGCCAGTTTAAACTGTTAGTTGTAGTCTATATAGCCAGTCATGGCCCTGCACCACAATATCTTGGTGAGTTAGTCCAACCATTTGTTCCTGCCCAGACCCTCAGATCCAGCAATGAAAACCTGCTAGTCGTACCCAAGTTTAAACGCTCTACTGTGGGAGGAAGGGCTTTTAGTGTTATTCGCCCTAATTTATGGAATAAGCTGCCCTGGACTATCCGTAAAGCATCTACTCTCCAGAGTTTTAAATCCCAACTTAAAACTCATCTATTTTCTCTGCATGGTATATAGTTATCTTTCTTTCACCACCTCTGCTTTCAAGTGATCTCACACCTCTTCATGTTATGCTACATGACCAGTTGCAGTTAATTGTTCTTTTTGATTCTATAAACTTGGATGTAAATGTAAATGGACTGTACTTGTATAGCGCCTTTCTAGTCATCCGACTACTCAAAGCGCTTTCACACTACATATCACATTTACCCATACACACACATTCATACTCTGATGGCAGGAGCTAACTGCCCATCAGTACAAATTAAATTAATCATTCACACACACTCACACACCGAAGGCACAGCTTCGGGAGCAATTTTGGGGTTCGGTATCTTGCTCAAGAATACTTCGACACATGGATGGGGAAGCCGGGATTCTTGAAAGGCACTATAAAAAATAAACATATTATTATTATTATTATTAAATATAGCCACTAGCACAAAATTGAGCCCAATTATGTTCATAATAATGTAATATAATCTAGATTAGTGTAATTTAATGTAATAATACACAATATGTTTAATATTATTTAATATTTATGTATTATTATTTCATATTTAAACACCATCACCATCAAACAAGACAAGAAAGGAAAGAATGAATAGAAAGAGTGATTCACTAATTATACAATTATTTTGTAGTTATATGTGTATTAATTATGCATCCATCTTGGGCAATACCTTTTGTCAATGACACATTGATATGGATTTATGTATCATTCTGTTATTCTTGCATTATTTACAGTATTTTGTATTATATTTCTCACAATCTGAGGGCGTGACATTACCATTTAATTAACCCTCTATGTATGTTGAAGTTAAATAATATCTTATAGTTAATAAGACGTACCTGCTGTGCATATTTGAAGCTGTAGTGCATGGCGAGGTTTCGGCTAGAGGGTGGATTTGCTGGCTTCTCTTGGAGCACACCATATCCCAGGACAGAGTCATGTTGGAGTTGATCTTCCAAAGGAGAACCAAATGTTTTCCATATACAAAATGACATAGCATACAATTAAAAATCAAGTTATCACAAAGATTTTAGGCTGGCTAAATCGTGTTGAATGATTGTTGAATGAGGCCTGATCATTTTCATATTAATACAGCAACATATTCAGAAACATAACCTATTTTCACCCATATGATTTAACAACCTATATTTTTACTACACATTAGGCTATTTGTTTTGCTACACAATTATTTCCTCACCTTTTGTCTCTTACAGATGCTCATAGCTAGACAAAGTCACAGACACTGACACATTAGCAAGTAATAACACTAGCACGAGCACAGAGAACACACTAACTGCTGAAAAAATAGTTTTTTCCATGGACAGATACTACGTTTGCAAACTTCACATGTATTTTTAAGCTAGTAGTGCCATGTCACCGACTCACTGGCACAGCTGATGGAGGATGCCAGAGTGTAACATCAAGGCTGAACAGTTTCCAAGTGATCCAAACATTTCCAATAACTCCAGAGTATTTTAAAGTACAAAAGTCAAAAAGAAAAAGAATAGAAAGATAGATGTAATAATTTCCTGGGTGTGTTTTTATCTAATGAAATATTCACTTCGTGTTTCTTTGCTTGTATACTTCAAAAAACAACATTTTCACTGCTTTCAAAGCTGTTCTCTCCACTCTTCATAAGTTAAATAGGGCTACCTCTAGCACTTGGGTCTTTCTCATTAAGTTAGAACAGTTGTCATTGATGGCACGTAAACATGATCTTTGAGACTGTGTTAATTGAACTAAACTACAGTGTATTTTATTTAGTGTTAAGATTTCGTGAGGGAGCTGCTGTGGCTCAGGTTGTAGAGGGGGTCGTCTACTCATCACAGGGTTGGTGGTTTGATCCCCATCTCCTCCTACAGTTAGGAAGTGCATTCCTAATTGCCGGTCCCAAGCCCGGATAAATGGGGAGGGTTGCCTATGCCAAATCATGCAGATCATCAGATGTCCATGCCAGGTTGCGCGGAGCCTGGTTTGGAAACGGATGATCTGCTGTGGTGACCCCTATGGGGAGCAGCCAAACATAGTCGAAGTTTAAGCTTTTGTGAAGAGCATTAATCAGCAATCATATAGATATTGGGTTGGTTTTGCATATGTACAGTTTACGGGATACATGTAATGAAATACATATATGTATATCATCATATACATATGGATCAGAATGTCATGTACAGTACAGTGCAAAGTGAAAGTAAAAGACATTTTAGACAGCAGCCTATTTACTGCACACCTTACATGTCTATATTTATAAACATTTGGATGCTGCAAGGGTACACAAATTAGACAAAACTGTTTTCTGCAAGGACTAGGTTTTGTTTGCTTCAGGAAAATATTGTTGGCCGTAAAATGGTCTCTTGGTATCATAGCATTAGCCCTATACAAAATCAGCACGAGAGAGACTAAAGCTTTACCCCTTATAATATTTAGCATTTGAGAGGTATTACGTTTTAAGCAGTTTTGACTGAGGGTAAACTTGAATGACACATTTCTCCTCAAAAACCCATTTTACTATTAATTTGTCAATTTTTTCCACTGTCACTCACACTTTTTGGATGTCATTGATTGGATGTTGGTGTTGCTGTCTCGCTGAAAACTGAAGTAAACTTTTCTCATTCTATTCACAGGTCGTAAGTTCATCATAGCCAATGCAAGAGTGGAGAACTGCGCCATCATCTTCTGCAATGATGGTTTCTGCCACATGTGTGGTTTTTCACGTGCTGATATCATGCAGAAGCCATGCACGTGTAACTTCCTGTACGGACCTGACACCAAGCGACTGGCCATCGCCCAGATGGCGCAGGCCCTGCTGGGGTCGGAGGAGAGGAAAGTGGAGATCAACCTTTACCGCAAAGATGGTAGGGAAAAAAAGCTGTGTGTTGGAAAATCTTGAGAGGTGCTTGTGTGGATGTAGTCGAGATGTGTGCACCTCTTTTTTGCCTGCTGACTTGTACAGGAGATGAATATGGAGATGATCCACTAGTGGCACAGTGTTTGCACATATTTGGGAGTAAAAGTTTTTGTTATTTTGCATTAAAGTTAGAGGTGACAGTGATGTGGTCATAGAAATGTGGAGATAGACTGTACCAAATATACTTTTTGTTTGGAGAAGTAAGTGGTGGTTTGGTTCTTTATGAAAAATAAAAAAGTCAGGAGAGTGTATGCCATGTTAATTGCTGTGTTTGTGTTAGTTTGCATGTATTAGGATTAGACATGTGCTGGTTTTTGGTAATGTGATAAGTTGCGGTAATGAATATGCACAATATTATTATCGCGGGCACTTCAAAATACCGTGAATAACAATAGATCTGAATTTAGATTTTTAGAATGCGCATTAGCTTATTTTCCATCATCTACTTAAAAAACACTGCGTGTATGCTGCGCAAAGCACGCATGCGCACTCTGATGTAAACAATCCTCACTCACCTCCAGTGTTGGGAGTAACGCCGTTACTAACAGAGTAATCTAATTAATTACTTTTCCCATCATTGCAACGCCGTTATCGTTTCATTTGGTTGAATGAAGCACCAGGTGTCAGGCTTTGGTTAGTATGGCTACACACCAGCTGCCTGGAGAGAGCAGGGGTGGGGATGATGACACCGTTGCAAATGCGATGATGAGTGGCTGGGTAGGTGGATACCCTGCTCATGCTGTCTCACTCACAGCACGCTCTAAATACCACTAAACACAAGACAGCAACAATGGCGACAAGCCAGGGAAATTCAAAGGTAGCATTCCCGAACTGGATGTACGTTTTCGCTCATTGAAATTAATGGCAAGAATGTTTATGTAACATGCACGCTATGCCCAGGAAAAAAGACTTTATCCACGTCTGCCTCAAGCAACTTGAATCTTATGAAGCACCTCACATCAACACATGCTAACACGACACTTGTTGATGCTGCTAAGCCAACCCCAAGCCCAAATGCAGCTAGCGTGAGCTCCAGCGAAGGAGGTGGAGCCACTCTGTAAAAACAAGATTTTTCGGTTCAGCAACAGGTGACCAAGGCCGAGCTGAACACATTGATAGTACGGTGTGTTGTTGAAAATATGCTACCCCTGTCCACTGTGGAGTCTGAGTCATTCAGAGCTATCCTTGCTAAAATACCAATAAGAGGAGGAGGAAGGAGGGTTGCCCCATGCCGAAACACTTTTGCTAAATTCATAGACCGTGAATAAGAAAAAATTTTGCTCAAAAGTCAGTCAGTCAGTCAGTCATTGGCTTGTTCCCGTTGGGGGTCGCGGGTGACTGGAGCCTATCCCAGTGACTTTGGGCCGTACACCCTGGACAGTGGCCAACTCGTCCCAGGGCTGACACTTAGACAGACAACCATTCACTCTCACATGCATCCACTAGGGACAATTTAGAGTTACCAATTAACCTACACATGCATGTCTTTGGACAGTGGGAGGAAGCCAGAGAACCCGGAGAAAACCCACGGTAACACGGGGAGGACATGCAGACTCCACCCAGGGAGATTGTGTTCTGGTCCGGGAATCGAACCCTAGATCTCCTTAATGGGAGCCAGGAGCGCTCTGCCACCGTGCACCCCAGAGCTCAAAAAGTCATTTGAGGAATTAGAGTACATTTAAACTACAGCAGATGTCTGGACTGCCCACAATAAAAGTTACATGGGTGTGACAGCACATTGGATCAATCCAAATAACATGGAATATATAGTGTATATAGTGTTTTTATTCTTCAATCAGTTATCTTTGACGTTGAAGTTGTTATACAACGTAATAGCATTATAGAACATAAAATTGAAGTTTGTTTATCTTTTTAACCCGTTTTTCTTGTGCAATTAAAATATTGTGATAATACCGTATACCGTGATAAAAGCTCCAACAATTAATCACAACTTGAACAATTTATACCTACACATGCCTAATTAGGATGGAAGGTGTGTATGTGTTTGAGTGTGCTTGTATCTGACATTTTTTTAAGTGTTTGAATGGTTTTGTCTCTATAAAATGTGCTTGTTTGTCAGTTGCCCTTAGTACAGTATCTGTTTGTGGGGTGTCTACAGGGCATTTGGCACCCACCAGTTCATGTTTATGTGTGAGCTGTTATATGACTACTGACCTGACTACTGTTTACTGTTTCCATATTGTAGTAAGAGAAGACTAATCTATAACTGTGGTTAGATTACAATGTCTGCACACTCATAAAACTGAGTTTTGTAACATTTTCATGAGCGCAAGCCCTCTGCTCCTCAGAACACTATCATCAAGGGAAATCCTTGGAGAATAGCAAGAGTGTACATGCCAACTGGGCCAGGATAAGGTAACCACAGGTCACCACAGGGATAGATGGCTTCCATGGTGATTAAGACCTGCAATGGTAATGCAGTCAGCAACTCCCTGGGCTACCGCCAAAGCATCTGCTGGACATTTTCCACCTGTAGAAGGATACCAGAGCAGCAGGAGGAGGAAAGGGGGAGAGAAAGGAAAAGGAGGGAGGAGGAAAGGGCTTTAAACAACGTTAGGGGGGGAAATGGGGCAAGATGACTAGGTTGCAGGAAAGCATCACAGCTCTGAAAGGTGAGGAAAACCCAGTAGCTGAGATGGGAGAAACACAGAATGAGAGAGAGAGAGAAAGAGTGACTGTCAGAAAGTGTATTTCTCATATAATCTGAAAGAGTTTTTAGTGGTGAGGGAAAGAAAGTAAAAGAGAGAGTGAGAAACACAGAGAGATGGCGCCAGCAATCTCCTCTCAAGTGATACTTCTGAAGACTGCTTTGCCAATTCAACCCTCCTCTCTGCACATTTCAATTTCCACTGTTTATACTGGAGATGTGGACACACACACACACACACACACACACACACACACACACACACCAGGGATCCGCTATACAAAAGTACCTTGTAAAAAGCTACAGCCCTGTATATAACATTTCAGAAGTGTTGTCATTTCTGTCCCACTGGCTATGTTAACGAGAGTCACCCATGCTAACAACACATAGTTAAAGGCTTTGGAGGAATCGATATTTAATGCCAAGCAAGAGGCTAGTGCCAGTGCAGGCTGGTAGCTGTAAAACTGCTGTTGGCATACACAGTGCAGTATCTTAAATATGCCCTCCCATTGGAGACCAAATAGAAATATTATGTTAGCTAAAATATTCTACCACTGTAGGCGAAGTGACTCATGTAATGACATGTCAAAGCAACAACTAATCTGATAAAGAATAATTGATGCCGAAGAGGTCAGTGAGGGGTAGATGGCCCTGGCACAGCAAAGCAACACACTTCCGCGAACAATACCACATGCATTTAGCAAATGTGTGAAGTGTCTTTTGGCCCTTTTTTGTGTGTTGCAAAGTGCACCCACCACTTTTCATGCACGGAAGAATCGTAATATACCTCCTGGATACTTAATGTAGCATACTTCATGGGATTAGAATTCCCAGTTGCTCCAGTGATCATACTGGGCAGCTCCCGTGTGAGAATCTACTGTGTGTAACATTTAGGAGGAGATATTGGCAGAAATTGAATATAATATTTATACGTATGTTTTAATTAGTGTATAATCACATGAAAATGAGAATAGTTTTGTTTCCATTACCTTAAAATAAGCAGTTTTTATCTACATAGCGAGCGGGTCCCCTTCCACGGGGGTCGCCATGTTGCACCGTCATGTTTCTACAGAAGCCCAGAATCGACGAACAAAACACTGGCTCTATAGAGGGCCGTTCGGGGTCACCTTAGTTTCTCCTACATGCTTGGGGAAGGTTATGCAAGCGGTATTCAAATAAATGATTGCAAACGTTCCAGGTTACATATGTAACCATGGTTCCATGATCGGGAACGAGACGCTGCGTCAGCTGATGCTATGGGGAACGCCTTCAGCGTGACCGCCTCTGAATCTCTGTATCAACTATACCAATCTTGATTGGCTTTAATGTCAACACGTGACACGCGTCGTTGCAACCGGAGGTTACAAAGGTAGCAGGCTTCACTGTTGTCATCAGCCTTCTGATCGACTGAAGCAAGCCGCTCACAGGCATGCCGGAAGTATGGCAAAGAGACGTAGTGTCTCATTCCCTATCAGGGAACCATGGTTACATACGTAACCTGGGAAATTCCCTTTCAAGGGAACTTCAACGCTGCGTCAGCTGACGCAATGGGGAATGCAGTACCAACTCTGCCAAGCTGAGGGGATGCCTGTCCGAGTGTGAAGCCACCAGGGGCACACACAGGACAAGAGTGCCACCGACCCTGGATTATTTAAGCGGTCTAGGCTATAGAACCTCACAAAGGTGTGGGGCAAGGACCATCCTGCAGCATCGCATATATCGGAGAGGGGGGTCCCCGACCACCAAGCTCTGGAGGATGCCATACTCTGTGTGAAGTGTTATCGACAGAGGTGAAGGCAAACCGTGCACCTCTTAAGCCGCTGAAGCGATAGCCTCAACAATCCACCTGCTAATAGTGTGTCTGGTAGCCGGGCAGCCCTAACGATAGGGCCCAAAGCATTCCAGCAACTGGTCCGAATTGCGCCACTGAGATGTCCTGCGGACGTAAATCTCGAGGACTCTGACCGGACAGAGCAGTTGCAGCCTACCTTCCTGTTCCGCCGACACTGAGGGAGGATGGAACGCCTGCAGGACCACCGGCCAGGCCACCTCAGTGGGTACTCTAGGTACATATCCTGGCCTAGGATGCAGGATGGCTCTAACTGCGCCTGGAACGACCTCCAGGTAAGCAGGAGCCACCAACAGAGAAGAGAAGTCATGGCCAGCAAAAATTTTAAGGCCAGTCACCAGTCTGATGCATCGTCCAGTGGCTAGAAGGGTGGTGAGGTAGGTCTATCAGTCCACCATCAGATTCCACGGGGGGACTCTGACTTGAGCCGGAGGCCTCATCCTCAAAGTACCATGAAGGAAACTGGTTACAAAGCGGTGCTTCCCAAGCGAGCAGCCATCCACCAAACTGTGGAATTCTCCAATCGCAGCCACATTCACTTTAAGTGTAGAGAGGTACAGTCCAGCCGCAAATCGGCTTTGGAGAAACTCCAGCACTGAAGCCACCTAGGAGTGAACTTGGTTACGGTGGCGCTCTCAGCACTTCCATTTGCCCACATACAGTTTCCCCGTGGAGGGGGCTCTAGAGTGTAAGAAGGTCTCAACTACCTCGTTAGAGAGACCGGCAGCTCAGAGTTGGTCCCCCTCAGGGGCCAAACCCACATCTTCAACCTTCCCGGCTGGGGATGAAATATTTCACCTTGTCCCTGCGACAGTAGGTCCCTCCTGATGGGAATCTCCCACGGGGGGCCGTCCAGGAGGGCTACCAGGCCCGAAAACGAAATTCTGGTGGGCAAGAATGGGGCCACGAGCAGTAGCTGGGTCCCGTTCGGCGAATTTTCTCTAGAACCCCCGGGAGCAGAGCAATCGGGGGAAAAGCGTACAGTCGTAGCCGCTGTGCTGTCGGACCGGACAAGCACGTGGTGGCCCCTGAGGTCTGGAAGAAAGTGCCGTAAGGCCAACAAAACCGCTTGTATCTCCAGGCAATTTATGTGCCATCAATGCGGCGCCAACCATAGACATCGGGCTTAGCAGCCGTCAGGGACTGCGCCCCATCCTATGCTGGAGATGTCCATCGTAAGCGTGCGACAGTGATACACCACTCCCAGCACTGGGCCAGGAACACCCGTTCACTCCACCTGACCAATGTGTAACCTTTGGAGGAAAGGATTGCTGTGCTCCTGAGCCACCTCTGCGGGTGCCTCATGTGCAGCAAACCAAGCGGCATCATGGTGGATGCTGCTGCCATGAGGCCTAACAGTCTAGTGTAGAGCAGTGAGATGTCGGCCTAGCTGCACCCTGAACCCAAGGATCAAATTGATTTGTGCGGGAGACAACTGTGCCCACAACGTAACTGAATCTCACACTACTCCTAGCAACATGATCCTTGGCATTGGAGTAAGCATGCTCTTGCTCCCACTGAGCCTCAACCCCATGCACTGCATGTGGGCAAGTACAACATCTTGATGTCGTACTGCCGCCAGATGTGATTGGGATCAAATCAACCAATCATGTATGTAATTGAGGATGCGGATCCCCTGGAGTCTGAGAGGGGCCAGGACAATGGTAAAAATGGTAAATGGAATGCATTTATATAGCGCTTTTTTTTCCACCTTAGCGGACCAAAGCGCTTTACACGTTGCCTCTCATTCACCCATTCACACATCGATGACGGCGGAGCTGCCATGCAGGGCACTGGCCTGACCCATTGGGACCAATTCGGGGGTTCAGTGTCTTGCTTAAGAACACTTCAACATGGGCTGGCGGAAGCCGGGATCGAACCGCTGACCTTCTGATTGGAGGACGACCCGCTCTGCGGCTAAGCCACAGCTGCCCACAGGGCAGAGTCCATACACTTTGTAAAGGTGCTAGGGGGGAAAGTGCTAGGCCGAAGGGAAGCACCCGATATTGGTAAGCTTTGCCCCCGAAAGCAAACCGCAGGAGCTTCCGGTGTCCTGGAACAATAGAGACATGGAAGTACGTGTCCCTCAGATCGATCGTGACAAACCAGTCCTCAGACTGAATTTGACCCACAATCATGGGGATCGTCAGCATCCTGAACAGAAGTTTCCTCAGAGAACGGTATAGGTGACGAAGATCTAAAATGGGGTGCAAACCACTGTCTTTCTTCGGGACTATGAAGTACCGGCTGTAGAACCTGGTATGCATCTCTCGGGGGGACCACATTCTATGGACCCCTTGTCGAAGAGAGAATGCACCTTTCCCTCCATCACCTGTGCTTGTACTCAGTTGACCCTGGTTTCCAAGAACCCTCGGAATTTTGGGGGTCTGGACCGGAACTAAAGTCTGTAACCTTGCTCGGCTGTGTGCCAAACCCAGTGCGACATGCCAGGCAGAGCTTCCCAAGCGAGCAGGAACCCGATAGAGTCAGCCATAAGTGTTGCTCTGTCGCCACCACGGCTCCTGCCTCCTTTGTGGACCTGAGCGAGAGATCCGTTGCACGGCGAAGCTCCTTCACATCCTCAGATCCGAGGGCCCCCCCGTCATCGAGGTCATCAAGCAGGTCCGCCCATGGTTTGCAGGCATGCTCTGGCCTGACCTGCTGCCATGTAAGCCTTGCCCACTAAAGATGAGGTAGTGCAGTATGGCTTACTAGGCAACGTCGGGGTTTAAGGGAATCCACCTCCAGCAGCTCCTTATACTGCGGTGAATGGGCTGATGAGATACCCGCGTCATCGCCTTCCGCTCTGAGGACATTCAGTTCCTCGGAACTGGAGTCCCCGTGAGCGGCCTCCGCATCTGGGGCGGAAGAAGCTGCTGACTCGATGCGGGCTCCTGAATCCCGGAAGTGGGAGAAAGAACCAGCGGACGAAGGCTGGGAAAAGGCCGACATCATCTCGCCCTCGTCCCCTTGATCCATCTGCGAACCCTATGAGTGCAAACATCGGGTACCTCAGCAACCACCTTGTGGAGAGCAGAGCCATACGCTTTCTTTAAAAGCGCCAGCCAAGAGCAAAGCTTCCTCATGGGGAGACGCTCACAATGCACACAGCCAGCCCCCTTGAGGGCTGCTAGCGCATGCTCTCTCCCCAGGCAGCTAACACACATCTTGTGTGTATGGCCATAGCGTGGGCAGGGATAAACGCTCTGCCGAAATCGCTTCTCACTCGCCATTTCCAGAGACCCACAGCGGTCAGGATTCCAAATCCTGCTTCCTGACAATCAGAAGACTGACAACAAGCCGGCTCCCTTTGTAACCGCCGGCACGTGTCATGTGTTGACGTTAAAGCCAAGCAAGATTGGAATAGTTTATACAGAGATTCAGAGGCGGTCACACTGAAGGCGTTTCCCATAGCATCAGCTGACGCAGCGTTGAAGTTCCCTCGAAAGGGAACTGCACTTTCACCGCTAGATACCACTAAATCTTACACACTGGACCTTTAAAACATATTAATGTGATGCAGGGTGTCACTGGAAAAAAACTTTCGTTGGAGAAAGAAAGCTTAAGGAAATCATTATTGTTAATTACAACAAAGTCCAAGGACAGGACTTTGAATATGAGTTTTTGAATAGCATAGATGACATGAAGCAAGAGATGTATCCTCTGCCAAGTCCTGTATCATGAGGACATAACATAACATACCCTAACATAGGATAAATGGTTAGCTGTGTTCAAATCATCATCCAGTCTTTTTTTAACCCATGGTAAGTTTTGTTTCATACAGTAATTAAGTTTTAACTGTAATGGAGCTTGAAGCATCAGTATTGTTATGTTTACCTGCAATTTAATATACGGTTCCTGTTTGCTTGGTTAAAAAGATGTCTAGAACTACATTTGATATAAAAGACTAACAGACACTTGCCAGCCAATCAGAAACAAGTATTTTCTGTGGCCATGTTTTACAGTATTTTAGCTGTAGCTATGAATCTTAAGGAGATAGAAGGTTGATTCCAAATCCTGGTACGCATGTTAAGTGATGAGTGTGTGTTACAGCAAGTAGGAGAATAATCTGGTTTTAGTGGAGGCTTGTGTGTTCTCAGTGTCATCTAGTCTCACAAAGTTTTCACAGTAACTATGGGACACTCTTATGACTGGATGGAAAAATGTCCGTTTTGGCACTCCTGCTCCACTGGACACATCTCCTTGCTGTCGACGACACCGCGTCTAGGTCTATACTATAGCCTAGTGCATGTAAAGGATATATTGTAGTTGGTGAGTAAAAGTAAGAAATTTGGAGCTGTTATTTCTCTCTGGAAGAGACGATCTATCTTCACCCCGTGACGACGTGCTGACGTAAGCGTTTTGTCCCCTTTCCGGTTACAGGTGTTTGTTTGTTACCTGTAGCGTGTAGTTTGCTGCTCTAGCTCAACACAGCTAATTTGTGCGACTCTTCATTACATTGACTAACTATCTGCTATAACGTTACATTTGAACGTTTATTAGTTTTGTCTAAGCACTTACGGCGCTTCAGTGTTGCTAGCTACCAGTCTCTACCTTAGCAGCTAGCAATGGCTTCTCTCCCTCTCTCTCCTTCTTCCTCTCCCG
>WNGW01000203.1:12757-22922 GCA_011952105.1 Coreoperca whiteheadi
TAACGTTAGCTCCAAACAGGAGTTGGATTAACCAATTAGCCTGCTTGATATGCAGAGTGTTTCAGGGCTAGGCAGAGTGGACAGGCCGGATGTGTTGTACTATGCAGACTCTGATACCAGGATGAGAAGTTACTAGGGCTTTTATTGAAATGTGTGCTTTCACTCCCTCCAAGAAATAGACGACACCATGGTTCTGGTTACTGATTGTATCATCATCTTTTTCTCCTTCGTTGCATTCAGCGTCAATGAAATCCACCGTCAAACTATACAGTATAACAATTTGAAAGATAAACAAATTCACATACACTATACAAAGGTAAATACAAATGCACTCGGGAAATACCAACATAATACACGTACCTAGGGCAGCTGTGGCTTGGTGGCAGAGCAGGTCGTCTACCAATCGGAAGATAGGCGGTTCGATCCCGGCTTCCCCCAGCCATGTGTCAAAGTATCCTTGAGCAAGATACTGAACCCCAAATTGCTCCCAAAGCTGTGCCTTCGGTGTGTGAGTGTGTGTGAATGATTAGTTTAATTTGTAATGATGGGCAGTTAGTTCCTGCTATCAGCGTATGAATGTGTGTGTATGGGTAAATGTGATTTGTAGTGTGAAAGTGCTTTGAGTAGTCGGACAACTAGAAAGGCGCTATAGTACAGTCCATTTACATTTACCTCGCTGGCTGCATATAAGCAAGAGGGAAATGAGTTCACTTGAAAATACCTGGTTCAAAACACAAAAATAAAAAGCGTCTTCTTTGCTTCTTTACTCAAACACAAGTAGGTCTTGTTTACTTCTTTACTCAAAAAACGCATGTAACTCTTCTAATCCACACATGGAGAATGACTTCCCTCCCAAAGGTAAACCTTTTCTGTTGCACCTTAAAATGTCTGTGTGCAACGCAAAATGTACTTTAGTTCCTTGTTAATATCAACACTCAGTATTCATTAATAGATATATAGATATATAAATATAACAAAACATGTTAAAAAAACAGAAATAATATATATCGCAGTTATACTCCCACCAAATAACTATTTGTCATTTCACCTCACAATTCAAACCGTTTCTCACCTAATTTCAATCATACAGTATGCCTTTAAACCTTACAGTAACATAAAATACTGTATTCCTGAAATGGCACCCATAACATTTACTCTGCTTCAAGAAATACAACTATCTTTTGTACAGGCCTGTCAAGGTAGACTGGCTTTGGAAATGTGTCTTCCCTGGGTGTCTAAGCTTGAGTCACTGATTAACAGTTTCACCTTTCGGACCTTTTCATCAGTGCTCGGATACGCCTCTGTCACCCATGCCAATCTCCATTGGTTACGTGGAGAACTGTCCTCCTGCAGGATGACAATGTCGTTAACCTTCGTATTTCTCTTCTCTTTCTGCCATATTTGTCTTTGCTGAAGAATAAGGAGATACTCCTTCTTCCACCTTGTGCGTAATTTGTTTGCCAAGAACTGCACCTGGCGCCTTCTCTTGTGCAATTATAGAGCCTGACTCACAAACTCACCTGGAGTAGGGAATGTTATATTAGACTTCATCATAAGAATGTGATTGGGCGTGAGAAGTTCAATACTTGTTGGGTCATTTAAATGCTCGAAGGTCTGCTATTTATAATAGCCCTCACTTCATACAGAAAGGTTCTGAGCGAGGCACTGTCGAGTCGTTTAGCAGACTGGTCAAGGATTGCAGTTAAAACACTTCTGATTGTCCTTTTTTGCTTCTCTCACACGGCTCGATGATGAGAACCTCATTATGAACTCACATCCTTGTTCCTTTAACTTTTCATGATCCAAATTCTTCATTGCCTTTATGAACTCCCTGATCACATCTCAACTGTCTTACATGTCAAAGTATTGCGACGAATACGTTCCGTGCATTGGTAAAGGCATCTGTAGTGAGGTCGTCAAGCATTTCAATATGTATGGCTTTAGAGCACATACAGGTGAAAAGAAGACTATATTTCTTCAGTTCCTTTCTTGTTTCCTTCACATAGAACAGTTTATACCACAATATGTGAAAGGAGGTGTCATTTCCATTCTTTCTTCTTTCTGGCATTTTTGGATCTTGTGTGTTCCTTCTGTATTTTCTGCATGTTGTGTACTTGTAAATATGTGAGGCAACCGCACTGATGCATCCTATGACCCATACTCCATTGGATCGCAATTCATTGGCAGTTATTCCTCTTCCTTGATGAAGTACCCTTTCATGGTAGTGCTTAATAAGCAACGACGATACATGACTCTTATTTGGTACAATGGTAGGATGCTTGACATGAGGATGAAGAACAGATCTTGTCAAATGTCCTCCAACCCTGAGCACACCATACTCATCTAGAAACAAACTCACTTTGTGTAGTGTGTTTACTTTGTCTTACTTTGTCTCTGATTTTACTGCTGAATGCTTCTCTCTGGGCCAACTTGATTATAAACAGCTCTGCTTCCTGTCTTTCCTCAATACTTGTAGCTCCACTTTATCTGTGATGCCCTTGATCTGCTTAGCATGGTGCTTTCGAAGAGCAATATCCATGACAGCTCTTTTCCAGTCAGAGAACTTTGCTAGGTGGTCTAAAAATGACCTCTCCTCCCTCACCTTGGTGCGGAGTACCAGGGTCTTGATTTAATACATTTATTAAAGGGAAATAAATTGGGGGGAAATGCAAAGGGAAAATAATACAGTCAGTCAGTCAGCCACTCAGTCATTTTCTACTGCTTGTTCCTGTTAGGGGACGCGGGTGGCTGGAGCCTATCCAAGTGGTTTTGGGCCTTAGGCAGGGTACACCCTGGACAGTGGCCAACTCGCGGAAAATAATACATACATAAATAAATGAATGGATTAATGAATAAATAAGTAAATACAAACGGACATAGATTTTTGGCAGATCCAGTCCTCCATAAGGAATAACAGTGTTTATGCTGACTTCAGGGATAACGTTTCTTACACTATTTGCAGGGAAATTGTGGAGGATAAGTGAGATAAAGATGGGAGCTTAATATTAGAAATAAAGGAAGAGATCGAAACAATGGAGATCAATAAAGGAGATAAAAGACCATAAGAGGAAATCAGGAGCGCAAATGCTATCTGATGCACAGTTTCCTCATAGATACCCGATAAAACATGGGCCGTGAAAAGACCAAACTTTTGGAAATGGTGGCAGAACACCATTTCCTGAAGGCATGCAAGAGCTAAACCTAAGTGACAGAGCTGAGCCACACACCAGATCTTTGCTCCACTTTTTTTCAGGGTGTCATTAAGTCCAAATGTCTTAATGTACGATCAAGAACCCACAAATGCAGAACACAATGATCACATAAGGTAAGTCAGTTTTTATTCAAGCAGGGGAATAGCTGATCAAGCTATCAAGGAGTAGTGGATAGCGCAGATCCAGGGGCGGAGATTGGGGAGGTATCTTCTGAGCTGGAGCGGGTATGGTGAGGTGTAGGTCTGGATCCGAGTGACTGTGGAGGAATCGTTGGCAGAGCTGGGGAGAAAGTTGACCGCATACAGTTTCCTCGTGGCGGGGGCTCTAGAGTGTAAGATGGTCTCAACTACCTCGGTAGAGAGACCGGCAGCTCGGAGGTGGTCCCCCTCAGGGGCCAGACCCACAGCTTCAATTTCCCCGGCTGAGAATGGAATATTTCGCCTTGGACCTGCGACAGCAGGTCCCTCCTGACAGGAACTCCCACGGGGGGCTACCAGGAGGGCTACCAGGCCCGAGAACCAGATTCTGGCAGGCCAGAACAGGGCCATGAGCAGCAGATGGGGCCCTGTTCGGCAAAGTCTCTCTAGGACCCTCGGGAGAAGAGCATTCGGGGGAAAAGCGTAGCCTCGGCCACGGCTGTGCCATGGTATCCAGCCCCAGGGGCGCTGGATACACAAGGGAGAACCAGAGGGGGCAGTGAGAGTTGTCTGGGGACGTGAACAGGTCCACTTGTGCCCTGCCGTATCTCCTCTATATCATCTGCACCGTCTCGGGATGCAGTCTCCATTCCTCGGCCCCTGCCTCAACAGGATGTCTGCTCCCACATTGAGGTACCCAGGTATGAAAAGTGCTCTGAGAGAGAGCAACTTCCCCTGGGACCACAAAAAGGATCTGGCGCGCCAGTCTGCACAGAGGGCACGACCTCAGTCCACCTTGTCGATTTAAGTAGGAGACCACCGCTGTGTTGTCGGCTCTCAGCGGACAAGCACATGGTGGCCCCTGAGGTCTGGAAGAAAGTGCCGTAAGGCCAACAAGACCGCTGCCAATTTATGTGTCATAGATGCGGGGTCAACCACAGACCTCGGGCTGTGCACCCCCTCCGTTGCTGGAGGCGTCCGTCGAAAGTGTGCGACGGTGAAACACCATGCCCAGCACTGGGCCCTGGGTCAGGAACACCCGTTGTCTCCACCTGTCTAAGGAACGCATGCACCTGCGTGTAACCTTGATCAGGCGAAAAGAATTGCCCTTCGGGAAAAATCCGGCGTCCCTGAGCCATCACTGCAGGGGCCTCATGTGCAGCAATCCAAGCGGAAATCATGGTGGATGCTGCGGCCATGAGGCCTAACAGTCTCTCGAAACTGAAGTGCAGTTAGATGTCGGCCTAGCTGCACCCTGAGTACCATAGTCAGGATTGACTCGACGCGTGCGGGAGACAGTTGTGCCCGCAACATGACTGAGTCCCACACTACTCCTAGGAACGTTAATCCTTTGTGTTGGAGTGAGCCTCAACCTCAAGCACCTCAAGTGGGCAAGTACGACATCTCGATGCCGTACTGCGTGAGACGAGACTGGGATAAAATCGTCCAATAATTGAGGATGCGGATCTCTTGGAGTCTGAGAAGAGCCAGGGCAGAGTCCATACACTCCATGAAGGTGCAAGGGGAGAGTGCTAGGCCGAAGGGAAGCACCCGATATTGGTAAGCTTTGCCCCCGAAAGCAAACCGCAGGAACTTCCGGTGTCCCGGAATGATAGAGACGTGGAAGTACGCGTCCTTTAGATCGATTGTGACCAACCAGTCCTCGGACTGAATCAGACTCACAATCATAGGGATCATCAGCGATGCGGGCTTCCGGTCCCGAAAACGGGTGGGAATTAGCGGATGAGCCGTGTCTCTCCCGTTTCTCTCCGCGGGCTGCTGCAGCAGCTGCGGGACCCACACCAAGTGGAGCATGCTCCCGATGAGACGCTCATGCTGCTCGGGGTCAACCTCGAGAGCTGACAGAGCGAGCTCTCAACCCAAAACAGCCAACCAAAACATGTGAGTTGCTGGTGGGGATAATCCGCGGGCAGGGAGGAAGGACTGCAAAAACCGCTTCACACTCGTCATTTCCACAGAGACCCAGCGCACTTGCTGAAAATCAGAAGACTGACGACAACAGTGAAGCCGGCTCCCCTTATACTTCCGGTTCCGCCGGCGTACGTCACATGTTGACGTTAAACCCAATCAAGATTGGTCTAAGTTGATACAGAGCTTCAGAGGCAGTCACGCTGAAGGCGTTCCCCATAGCGTCAGCTGACGCAGCGTTGAAGTTCCCTTGAAAGGGAACCAGAGTTTACACAAAAGATATTTGCATTCACATAGCGAGGCAATCAATACACTCAAGGTTTAAGCACATATTTACATGTGTTACCAAATAAAGTCAGAAGTACTGTTATCCAATGCGTTGATGATTTACTTGTATGTTCAGACACTCAACAAACCACAAACAACAATGTCGTAAAGACTTTATCACTGTATTATAAGAGATGGCAAAAAGGGGGCATAAGACCTCTGACCAAAACTACAGTATTGTCAAACTTGCTATTTTCAAAAGCCTACTTCAACAAGCTCCTTATATCACCTTAAAGCATATCCATGTTATATGTCAGGTGTTATAATTATATTATAATTATCTTGTGTACTAAAATGCTATATATGAACAGATTAGTCTGTCCCCATGAAGTGAACTGTGTTCTAGTTTTGATTTAATTGAGAAAGAGGTGACAGGAAGTCTGGAAAGCTGAAGTTTAGCTTTGGCATTAGATCCATTGTATACAACTTATCAGTTGATTGATGTCATGTTTTATTCCGATCTTTCTGGGATAAGTATTAACATGTAGTAATTGGATGAGTGTTTCGTGTCTTGGATCAGGTCATTGCGATCTGAGAATAATTTTTTCTATGATAACTGGTCAAGTGTTTAAAGAACAGGTAACACACACTTACTGAGGAGTGCCGAGAAAATGTTAAATGGTTGCCAGAAGATATCTGGCAGATGTGACATGTTTGAAGGTTGTTTTTTGGAATAATATGTTGTTTGCAGCCAAATGGTAGTTCCATCCACAAAGTTGATTACATGAGAAAATGGTGATATGGAGCTGAGTGAACTTTGGAATAAAAAACCATGCATGTGTATTTGATGGGAGAAGATATTGGTTTCAAGGCAAGATTTGGGAGGTATAAGTATACCATGTATTTCCGCCCTGATTCAGATCTTCTGCAGAATGTCTCCACAACTCTGTCATATTCAATCTTTTAAATACATTTTATGTTGGATAGAGAAAACTCTCGTCTGATTGCTGTTCTCAAATTCCACCACATTGGAACAAAACAGAACGCAGTCCTTAACTCAAACTTCAGTTAAAATCACCCACATGAATGAACTTATTGCAGCTGGGAGATACATTATTACTCAAGAGACCGAACCTAGTCAATAATTTTGCCCCAAATGAGGACAATCCTAAATTCTTTTAAGATTTCTTCCTTACAATGTCTACTTTTACGGGGCATTTATATTATTGGAGGGGACTTTATTTACCAAAACCATATATTGCAGATATAAACCTGGTTGGAGAGAACATAATCCTGACCAAATAGAATGCGCTTGTCAGGGTTTAGGGTTTGTTTCCAGGTGTTTTTTCCCTTTCCTTGTGTTTCTAGGCTGCTCTGTCTGTCAGGAACCACGCCACAGAGCGAGCCAGGCCAGCTCCCTCTCTTTCCACACCTGCAGCTCATCTAATCATAACCTCTCGCAGTATAAAACACCGGCTAAACCTTCCAGTCTTCGCCAGATTGTACTGTCTCCTTTGAGGTACAGATGGTTGACTCCTTAGAACCTCACATTGAGATTATCGCACGTTAACCTCGACAACTAACTTTGTCCTCTCTTCCTTGATCCAGACTTCCTTGTTCCTGCCTTGTCTGTCAGCCTGTCTCGCTCCGTGGACTCCCTACTGACTATTACCTGCCTGTCCCGCTCCTTCTGCCTCTAACTCGTCCACCCCTGGACTCCCCAGTCTGCCAGCTGGCGACCCCTGCACTCAGTCGGCTTCCCAGCTTTCCCAGCTCTCCCTGGCAACTGGCTCACCTACTCCCCAGCAGGCTCCAGCCAGCCAACAAACAACAAACCAGTTAGGACCACAGAAAGGAGTGACGTGACCTGATCGCCACTTCACAGAAGAGCCAGGCAGTGGCAGGTTATTCCCCCGACGTCGACTGCTGTTTCCTCTTGCCTGCCTGCCTGCCAAAGGAACAGCCCCGCCACCACACCCACTGATAGTGTTGGACCCAGCTTCATCAGACACATGCTGTGATGGTTCCCTCCACCAACCGGCTCTGGGCTGAGGTAGTAGGTGCTGGAACAGGGGCGGGACCTCAGAAACTTCTGGTCTTCACAGCTGGCCACAATCACACAATCAGGCACCTGGGGGATTTAAGACTCTGCTCCACAACCAGTCCCTGCCAGATCGTCCGTGTACCGTACGGTAACTTAGATCAGCGCCTCTCTACGTGAGTACTTTGATAACCCAGTTTCTTCGCCTTGCACTAATCTTGGTCTCCTGCCACGTGTATCGCTTTGCCTCAATAAAGCCACTTCAACTGATCCCGGTCCGTACCTGAGTCCATTTTCTCTGCGGGAAATCTAACAGAACGATCTGGCCATACTATGGACTCTGCGGACACGGATCCGGACCCCTTCGACTTACAGAGGTGGCTTGCCAACCAGGAGGCGCGGCTGGGAAAACAAGAGGAGTTCCTGCGTTCCCAAGCTGAGCAGACCCAGCTCCTGGCTACTCAGTTAGCCCAACTTACTGCTCAGTTGACTTTGCTCACTTCCCGTGTCCTCCCTCCGGCACCTCCCGCTGCTGTGTCCCCACCACCATCCCCACCCTCCGGCCATCAGCGCTCGCCGCCGCCCCGCGAGTCGCACGCCGCTGACCAGGCGCCCTACTCCGGGGACTTGGGAGGTTGCAGGGGTTTCCTGATGCAGTGTACAGTGGTTTTCCGACAGAAGCCCCTAACGTTCCCTGATGACCAAAGCAAGGTTCACTACGCTCTGGGGTTACTGAGGGGACGGGCCCTGGCCTGGGCCGAGGCGGTCAACACTAGCCAGTCGCTATCCACGCTTACCTTTGAGAAATTCTCCACGATGCTGAGTCACGTATTTGACCATCCGGACCACCGGGGCAACGCAGCCACGAGACTACGCAACATCCATCAGGGGGCCCGGAGTGTGGCAGAATATTCGGTGGAGTTTCACACCCTGGCGCCAGAGACGGGTTGGAATGAGGAAGCACTGATGAGTGCGTTCCAGACTGGCCTGAATGAAAATCTGAAAGATGAGTTGGCAGTCCGCGAGGAGCCGCCGGACTTGGCGACACTAGTGTCGTTAGCTATTCGAGTGGACAATCGCCTGAGGGAACGCCGCCGAGCGAGGGCTGCAATCCGCGCGGCTCCTTCATCACCGGCCCCACCAGGGGGTACCCCAGGAGCCGCCATGGCCATCTCTCGCGTGGTGCCGGACATGTCGGCCATTCCGTCCGCATCGGCGGTCTGTGAAGAGCCAATGCAACTGGGTCGGATGCACCTTTCCGCCGAGGAACGAGCCCGGTGCCGATAGGCCGGTGACTGCTTCTATTGCGGCAACTCGGACCACCACATTGCTGTCTGTCCGGTTCGACCAAAAGGGGGCGCTCGCCGCTAGGGGTCGGAATAGCGGTGAGCCGAGACGGTCCGACCCCTTCTCCCCGCAATCGCACTCAGCTTCAGGCCACGATCCGCTTTAAGGAGTCATCCATAACACTACCTGCGCTAATTGATTCCGGAGCGGACGATAACTTTATGGACCGCGACTATGCGGACCAATATGGCCTGCCCCTCGAGACACTAGAAACCCCGCTGGTAGTCAACGCTTTGGATGGGCGCCTTCTCGCCAACGTCACGCAGTGCACCAGTCCGGTCTCGTTAATTCTGGCTGGAAACCATCATGAGTTACTCCGTTTTAATCTAGTCCCCTCGCCGCTGGCCCCGTTAGTCCTGGGGCACACCTGGCTGACCCAGCACAATCCCCACGTGAACTGGGAGAAAGGGGAGATTTGGGGGTGGAGTCCGGCATGCCACTCCACTTGTCTGAAGTCTGCGCTAACACCGGCTCCGGACCCAGCCGAGCCCGGGGCCCCAGACCTGTCCACTGTGCCTGCCGAGTACCATGATTTAGGTAGAGTTTTTAGCAAAGACCATGCCCTTTCCTTGCCGCCCCACCGTCCGTATGATTGCGCCATCGACCTCCTACTGGGGGCGCCGTTTCCTGTGAGTCGGCTATTCAGTCTATCCAGACCCGAACGAGAGGCAATGGAAAACTACATTGCCGAGTCAGTGAAGGCTGGTCTAATTAGACCCTCCACATCCCCGCTGGGGGCAGGGTTCTTCTTTGTTGAAAAGAAGGACAAGACCTTGCGGCCCTGCATTGATTTCCGGGGCCTAAACAACATCACAATCCGGAACCGCTACCCACTCCCCCTCCTCAACTCAGCGTTCGAGCTGCTGCACGGGGCTACCGTCTTTACGAAACTGGATCTCCGGAACGCCTACCATCTAATCCGAGTCCGGGAAGGGGATGAATGGAAGACGGCATTCAACACCCCACTGGGGCATTTTGAATATCTCGTCATGCCGTTTGGCCTGACCAATGCCCCGGCCACCTTCCAAGCCTTCATCAATGACGTCCTACGGGACTTTCTAAACCGGTTCGTCTTCGTCTACCTGGATGACATACTGATTTTTTCCAAGACTATGACCGAGCATGTCAATCATGTCCGCCAGGTCCTCTCTCGGCTATTGGAGAACCGGTTGTTCGCTAAAGCGGAGAAATGCGAGTTCCATGTTCAATCGGTCTCATTCCTGGGCTTCATA
>WNGW01000204.1:0-18506 GCA_011952105.1 Coreoperca whiteheadi
AGAGTCTCCAGGTCTATTGTTTTATTAGTCCTCTGGCAAATTAATAATTGATTGTGTCAGAGGTTTGAGCCCTCAGTAACAAATTTCTGTGTAATTTTGGTTGTGTCTGGGGCGGGAGTCCCCATCTTAATTCTCCAGGGTAAGACTGAATTGAGTTTCTTGAATACGAAAAGCCTCCCATCTTTGTTCACGGATACCTAACGATGACAACAAAGTGATAAAGAGGAAGTTGAGTGAGAAGTAGTATTTGATAAGGTCAGTTGCTTGGGTGAATTCCATAAACTCACTGGCTCAATTCAGTGCATAGGTAGTCTAACATGAATGGAGAATTTGATAAAGATTTAAATGATGGAGTTTGGGGCCCGGCAGGGCAGGTTAAATTGAAGCCGCTAAAAGAAGCAGTTAAGGCAGAAATTGAGAAAGTATTGGAAACACTGAAGGTAGTGCCATGGATGACATGAGTGTTTAAAGTCAGGGTGCATTTAGAGGAAATATGGAATTAGACAAAATTGAACCGTATAGAAAGGAATGTACAAATTCTGAAGGATATCTTCTGCGAGATTACAACAGTTGAGAGGTCTCTCAGTGAAGGCGTTAAGAAATTAGAGGTTAAACAGTGGAATTTATGGCAGTTTGAGACCCTAGTGAATATTGTGTCATCTAGAGTCTTACTGATCCTGTTTAAATTAAAAATACAACGTATGTGCTAAAATATAACTTTGCAGTTAAACCTTGAGATACCTCTGATGCTTTGCTGAGTTAGACTGACCTCTGACCCGGATAGCTGAATTGGAAAAAACAATATTATAACAAGGACTAAAGATTAAAACTCCAGACTTTTATGATTAAATAATAATAAAATAACTTCAAATAAAAAGGGAAAATGAACACAGGACAGGTCAGAGATTTTGTGTTGTGTGAAAAACAGGACAGGCAGGATGCACAAGACTTAGCAGCATAGGGAAAAACATCTCAAAGACAAGTCACCTGGTAATGTGCCACAAACTAAAGATAAGAGTTCGAATTTGATTTTATTCATAGGCTGGTACTTCTACATATGAGACTAAGGAAATGATAATGCAAAATAGCAGGAAACTACACTCCTAGATTAAAAAAGTTAACAAATTCAAAATCGAACATAATACCACTATGGGAAGAATTATATTACAGATTGTTAAACCTGCAGTGATTATAACCCCAAGAAAATGTATAAGTGTCATCTGGAAGACTTGCAGTCTTTGAAGGACTATTACAAGAAATCTCTAATGATTAATTGACACTGGAGCTGAAAATCGAACTAAAAGCTACAGAAACTTGCTGGTGATGGTAAACTGATTTTGAAGCAATGTTATGTAAACAAATAGATGCAAAGATTGTGATAAAATGGTTAAAATAAAATGATTCCTTGTTACAGCTATAAAGATCATACAAGTTTTGTGCAATGTATCCATTTTTGGAAATAGTAGCTAAAGCTAATCAGATTCTAAAGAGAAAAAATCAGCAAAATATGTTATGGCACAGAGCAGACCTGAGGGGATTTTATTCCTCTGACACGCATGTTAAATAAGCTTCATCAGGAGTCAAAACACCAAACTCTGAGTTTCTGACAGGCCCTGCTATGGTCAATATACAGAGAAGGGGGAGTTGTGATGAGTACAACTGCCCTGATTTTTGTTTTGCGTTTTGTCTGAACAGATGCAGTTGGCCAAAACTGATGCAACCAGCTGAGCCTCCAGTGGACAAGGTAGAGAGCAAGTACGAATGACAGTCCAAATAACAGAGTGTCCTGAATCCAGGTGATTGGACGTTTGAAATAACTGAGGTAACTTCCATGCAGTTCAGATAAAAGAAAAAGCTGGAGCAAATTGGATCAGAACTGATTGAAAACTTGTGAGGGTTTACACAAATTTTGTACTATTTGGCTTTAAACAAACAGCCCCACAACTAACAAGAAGGAATCTCAAAGACAACCTTGATATTCTTTCTGTCATAAGCTTTTGTGGCCTCTGAGGCACAGGATGTGCTCTCTTTACAGCTGAGGTTTTGGTTACTTTGTTTTTAGTTAAAAAACAAACCCCTCAAGCATATTGACTGTTTAGATAAGACCTAAAGAGTGGCCCCAGTCGTAAAAACACAGAATGGAAGCTAGATTTACCATCCTGAGGAATGTTTGAGTGTCTGAGAAGTGCATGGTTGATTCTTTGTAAATGATTTTCCTTGAGTCTAGTGACTTGGTTGTGTTTAAAGCACTAGAGAGGAAACAAATGACACAGCAGATGCACTGGACTCTGGGTAAGAATTTATTTTTGTTTTGTTTTGTTTTGAATGAAAGATTGATGAATGTAAACTCAGATTATGCAGATGTTAAAGACATTGAAATACAGACATGGACAGCTCTGAGTGAAAGTGTGAGTGCATGGAATTTACAAGGCCTCTTAATCATTTTAATTTGATAAAGTAGGAAGCAGTATGGAATCTTAAAGAAAAGGGGGAATAAGTATGTAATAAAGAAAGTGAAGAGGATGTGAAAAGAAGGTGTCAAGTAATGGAGGAATGAAAAGAAATAGAGGAGGAATAGAGAAGGAAATAGGCAGGAAAACAAGCCTTAGTCTCGATGAATCTGAAAGAAAAAGTAGTGGAAGTGAAGTTTAGAAGGACCTACACTTCTATGCCGTACAGAACTGAATTGTTTGATTGAGACCATATGTGTGAGTGTGTAAGAATAAGAGTGAACGACAAAAGGGTCTAAAGAAACAGAAGTAAAAATCAGAATAATAATTAATTACTAGGTTAGAATAGTTTCAAAAAGCAGGTTTAGACAAACCACTACCCTAATCAGAAATTAGAGAAGATATTAGATCAGTGGTTCTTAACCTGGGTTCGATCGAACCCCAGGGGTTCGGTGAGTCAGTCTCAGGGGTTCGGTGGAGGTCAAGACATACACCCGACTCATATGATTCGAGATGACATGCCCCGCTTGGCCTTCATTGGCTGCAGGTGATCACGCAACATCGCTTGGCCTATCTGTGCTGCATGGAATTTGGCACGCTCAGTAGTCGAATTGTGACTGTCGTGATGGTACGTCGTATGATTTCTTTCTTAATATTTTAATCCCTTCATACTAACTATGTCGAGCAAAAAAAGAAAGTGGTCGGACGAATATGTACAATATGGATTCACATGTATAACGGAACGTGATGGGAGTCAGCGTCCTAACTGCATGATTTGCAATGCCAAGTTGAGCAATTCTAGTCTAGCACCGGCAAAACTAAGAGAACACTTCCTTAAGCTGCATGGAGATGGACAATACAAGAACACAACGCTCGCTGAATTCAATAAAGAGAACCAGATTCGATGAAAAGGCTACTCTGCCTGTTCTCGGCTTTGTACCCATCAACAAACCGATCCTCACAGCATCGTACGATGCACACACCATTGGTGAAACACTCATAAAACCAGTGTTGAAAATGGCGAATATCATGCTGGGAAAAGCGGCTGAAGTTAAGTTATCCCAAATTCCTCTTTCAAATGACACCATTAGCGACAGAATAAACGACGTGAGCAAAGACATCTTGGCTCAAGTAGTTGCAGATCTGATTTCAAGCCCGGCAAAATTCAGCCTTCAACTCGACGAGACCATAGACGTTTCCAATCTAAGCCAGCTTGCTGTATTTGTGCGCTATGTGAAAGACGACGTGATAAAGGAAGATTTTTTATTTTGTAAGCCTCTTACGACAACAACTAAGGCAGCCGATGTGAAGAAACTTGTGGATGACTTCTTCAAAGAAAACAATCTTTCGTGGGATATGGTTTCTGCAGTTTGTTCGGACGGAGCTCCAGTCATGCTGGGAAGAAAGTCTGGTTTTGGTGCGCTAGTGAAAGCCGATGCACCACACATCATTGTTACACATTGTATTCTGCACAGGCATGCGTTGGCAACAAAAACCTTGCCTCCAAAACTGGCAGAAGTATTAAAAATTGTAGTGGAATGCGTGAACTATGTGCGAAATAGTGCTCTGAGGCACCGCATCTTCAGTGAGCTGTCTAAAGAAATGGGCTCTGAATTCGAGGTACTTCTGTACCATTCTAACGTGCAGTGGTTATCCCGGGGACAGGTGCTGAATCGTGTTTTTTGCCGTGCGTGTGGAATTAGCCCTGTTTTTGCAAGAGCACCAACATCGTCATGCAGATTGCTTAAAAAATTCTGAGTTCATTCTCATTTTAGCGTACATGGCTGATATCTTTGCAGCTCTCAATCATCTCAATCAACAGATGCAGGGCGGTGGATTCAACATCATCGAAGCGGAAGAAAACCTGAAGGCTTTTCAAAAAAAGCTACTGTTATGGAAACGACGAACAGAGAACGATAACTTCGCAAGCTTTCCCCTGCTGGACGACTGTGTAAGTAAGATCGAAGATGTATCTGGAATCGGAGACATTTCTGTACCCGCGGAACTGAAGCAAGCAATTGCCACGCACTTAGATGAGCTTGCAAAGTCTCTCGACGGATACTTCCCTACAAGAGAGTCATATCCAGCATGGGTGAGACACCCGTTCACGTTTAGTGTTGAGACAACAGATGTCAATGATGAATACATCGATGAAATCATTGGAATTCAGCAGAGCCAGGTTCAACAGCAACTCTTCAGAACAACAACGCTCTCAACGTTTTGGTGTCAACAAATGGTAACGTACCCTGTTATTGCTAAGAAAGCTCTGGAGATTTTCATACCGTTTGTTACAACATATCTTTGCGAGCAATCCTGTTCGAGGATGCTGGACATAAAAACGAAGAAAAGGAACAGACTTTGTTGCGAAAATGACATGAGAGTGGCACTTGCCAAGGTGAAGCCGCGCATTTCTGAACTGGTCTCTGAAAGGCAACAGCAGAAGTCACACTGATTTGCAGTAAATATTTTTTATTATGTTTTTGTTTTTGTGTGAAAATCATGTTTTAATGGTTTTGTTCTTTTAACACTGATGTTGATGCACGGTTCATTTTGTGCACCAGTAAAATATATACCTATGTTTTGAATTTTATTTTTCCATTTAAGAATGGAAATGCATTTGGAATGCATTTATTTGACTGCTCAAGTTATTAAATGCTTTGGTTTCAATGATTAGTGGCTAGATTGATTAAAAAGATTAAAATAGAGAAGTGGTTCTTTAACAAGACACAAATAATGCCTTTTATAAAACACTTGCTAAAAATGAAAACAAATACTAGTGAACATAGCAATATTGGGACTATTAGACTATTACTGTGTTGATAGACAATCTTAAAATAGGCTGCATTATTGAGCCATGGACTTTGTCCTGACTCAAAAGGGGGATTATATGATGAAAATTAGACATTTACAGCACAGCATATGGGTTTTCAAAATAAAAAATTGGGTTTTCAAGATAAAAAATGAATACAAAACTGTTTAATATGCTGTATTTGTGCAAAACACAAGGTAATAAAAGACCAAAAAGGAGACAATTTTAAACTTTAAATCCTTCCAACATATTTGCATGAATTTGTTAGAACTAAAGGATAGTTAAAGGCAAAGATATTGCCTAGTGATTATAGGAAATGTATACTTAATGGATAGTTGGTATTTTTCTTAGTATATTTGTGTATAACTCTAGATGACAATCACAGTTGATAAAAGTAATAAGTAAAGGAAATGGCTACAAAGTATAGGATTCACGTGATAATGGGACACAATTTATAAATAATCTGCAAGGTTAGTAGGAAAGATTAAATTGAATCATCAGATCAAACTTGAAAAGGCTATGGAGGAAGATAGAAAAAGATGTCTGTATATTTCTCTTAGAAGTGTTGAATGGGTGTGAGATATCTAAACCACAGGTCTAATTTCTTTTGATACAGTTAAACCATTTGAAGAATTTGCAGTCCAAGTTATTTAGAGGTGAAGGGATCCCCAGAGTTAATCAACCCCTAAAGGAATCCTTAGAGATGAATAGATAGAAAGTCAACACAAAGAAGAGTCATCTTGGACATTTTTGAACATTGGAAGAGAAATTTGAATTGCCAAAAGTGTTGCAAAAAAAGTATAAGCAGATATAAATTAATGGTTGAATTAAATAAAGACTACTGCTAAAGCACATAGGAAAATCCACTGCCAAATCTTTGCTAGATACAATTCCTTTTAAACTAACAATATTTCTAATCTAAAAGGACTAAATTATGTCCCAGTCTCTGACAAAATCAGGAAGACTAAGCCTGAGAAAATTATAAAACATTAATTGCATTGTTTCCACCAGTAAAAGAACCTTCACAAACACTTGCTTATCAGGAAATTATGCGTGCTCCTCACTGGGAACAGAGAGTCAACCTGAACTGTTAAACCGGTGTGTTTAAAGATGTCAGCATAACCAAGGACAGTGAACTCTACAAGAGTTGACCTGAGCATGTGGAGATATGAAAGACAGAGGGAGCTACCATCCGGAATGGACAGGAAGCTTTGTACTGATATGTCTATTTAGCTATTTCTTACAGGAGACTTTAAGGATTTCGCTGATACAATCCATGAATATCCCAACCTCCACAGATCCAAGAAAAATGACTTCAGGGGGACACTGATCACAAAAAAGGCCAACTTAGGCTATAAGTGTTCCCAAAGGAGGGCCTGATGAATTTAAGAGCAAGAAATCAACTTGATTTTGGAAGTGAATACTTCCTGTTCTGGTGGTAACAATAATAGAAATGTGAAATGGATATAATCAACAGAGAATTGTGTAATATACACCGTTTTTCATTACTTAGAGCTTGATGAGGCTACTAGTACTATAACAGACAACATAGGATTTTGCTTTGACAATGTGGTAGTCAGGAATGATATAGTAGTGTACAACAACAACAAACCCTATATTACAAAAGAAATTAAAAACTGCATAAATAGGAAAAAGCTAGCCTTTAGAAGCAAAGACAGAGCGGGATTGTCAGTGGTCCAAAAAGAACTTAAACAATTCCTCACTAATGCGAGGGAAAAACACAGGCAAACGATGGAACAAAATTTCCAAACACTAATTACTAAAAAACTTTGGGACACAATGAAATCAGACTAATATGAACCCTGTAAAACAACATATCATTACACTGGATGATCAACATAAATCAAATGAGCTGAATGACTTTTTTCTGCGATTTGATTCCAAAAACTTCGCTCAGGAATGCGATAGTGTTCTGCAGTCCCTGCCACCTACTGACTTGACTTGTTATCTGGAACTGGACCCGTGTAGCATCCAAAGACTTTTCAGTAAAGTACATACGGGCACGGTCACGGGCCCTGATGGCCTACCAGCTTTTCTGCTCAAAAGCTGTGCAGAAGAACTATCAATGGCATGGTGCCCAGCTCTGTGGAAGAAATCCATTATAATTCCACTGCCTAAAAAACCAGGCGCCTCACAGAATAATGACTTTCGTCCAATAGCTCTAACCTCAATTGTAATGAAATGTTTTGAAGGATGTGGAGTCAAAGCTAGATGTGTATCAGTTTGCTTATAAGCAAGAACGCAGCACTGATTATGCAATTCTTGGCATCTCGCATTTTATTTCTAAACACCTTATGCTAGAATCTTGTTTGTCGATTTTAGTTCAGTTTTTAATACGGTGCAAATTCATGTGCTTTTAGAGAAGCTTAAGAACATGAATGTTAATACTATCATAATTAAATGGTCTTACTCTTTTTTTTTTTTTTAAACAATAGGGCGTAGCAAGTGAAGGTCAATAGGACACTATCGGAGGTTAAACACTGTAACACAGGAGTTCCTCAGGGTTGTCGTATCACCAGTACTCTTTACATTGTACCCCAATGACTGTAGGAAATTACACTCTAACAATTATATAGTGAAATTTGCTGATGATACCGCAATGTTGAGCCTTTTGTACAAGGATGTAGACTCCTCTGTGTATCAAGATGAAATAGATACATTCGTTAAATGGTGTGACACCAATCATCTAATCTTAAACATTCAAAAAACAAAGGAGATGGTCTTCGATCTGAGGCAAGTTACAGACCACAAGCCAGTGGTCATTAAACACCAGAAAGTAACTCAGGTGCCCTCATACAAATACTTAGGTGTCCACTTCGATAGTCTTCTTTGCTGGAATACACATGTTGACAACTGTTTATTTTTTACGGCGATTAAGGTTGTATGGTGTGAGCAGTCAGATCATGATGATCTTCTATCATGCAATATTGGAGAGTGTCATCAGATATGGAATTAGTGCATGGTTTGGCAACTTAATGGTTAAGATGAAAAACAAGCTTGCCAAAATGCACAAAACGGCCATGAAAATTATTAGAAGGAGAGACTAAGAAAATATAGAGAGCCTGTATGATCAGACAATTATGAAACAGGTAATGAAAATTAAATCAGATCCTCATCGTCCCCTCTTTCCTGAATACGAAACCCTGCCATCAGGAAGAAAACCCCGTGTACCAAAATGTAAAACTAATCGCCTAAAATTATCATTTGTGCCAGCCTCCATTAAGCTGCTGAACGATGAGAAATAGAGCTGTGTACAACAAATATGTGAGCATTTCAGCATTTTGTTTATGATTCCTGTGCTATAGGGCAACGTGCAATAAACACCTAGCACTTTAGTTTATGCAGTTTACACAAACCTCAGTAATGTCCAATGTCCACACTAGCTTTTTAGTATTTTACTCCATGAAACTGGGTTGTCATCAATGTCTTTGTTTTGTTTTGGATTTTGTGATGTCTTTTGTGATGTTTTTTTATGAAGCAACTCCGCACTATGCCCAAGCAGAATTTCCCTTCGGGGACAATAAAGTTAACACAAACAGAAAGAGCACTGGCTCGGCTGAGTCGGAGAAAACCCAGACCCCAACGAAAGAGGCAGAATAATCCTCTGGTCTGTGGTCAAAAGGTACAGGGAAGTCAACCCCTGTACCCCCGAGAGAAATCAGCGACAAAAACATACTGTTAGCTGCAAAAGGTGAAGGGCTAGTAACCTCTCGCCTAGGTCA
Organism: Coreoperca whiteheadi; assembly: GCA_011952105.1. NCBI lineage: Eukaryota > Metazoa > Chordata > Actinopteri > Centrarchiformes > Sinipercidae > Coreoperca > Coreoperca whiteheadi. The sequence continues at coordinate 9,003 of WNGW01000204.1, forward strand.
CAGAAGAGCGTGCTGGACAAAACACAATTCCTATCCAGAAGGAAAAGACTGTGAAATGATTTAGAAGGTTTTAATCTCCTGAGATAGAGGTTGCTATTTCAGTACAAAGTCATAGAAAAGTTACAATTATAAAAATGGAGTGAAGAGTGATCTCTTTTGTAAGAGATCAAAAGGGGGAATTGTGGATAAGAAAACTTGAGCTGTGTTATTATGATGGATAGCTTATGCCGTATACACTAAGATGTTTTACTCTTTTAAAAGTCTGCCTCATGCAACATGTTATACCAGCAGCTGTAACACCCCCTAGACTGATGGACAGATAGATAAGAGGAAGTGGGGGAGGGTCAAAGCAAGGTCAGAAGTAAACAGGAATGTAAGGAGACAAAGAGATGTAAAATAGAGGGTTGGACAAACAGGGTGTGGCTTTATCATATATAACCGACTACGTTGTGGCTAAAACTTCAGACACAACTGGGGGAGTCGTAGCGTTAAGATGGGAAGTGCTGTAGGTTGTGTCTCCAGACATATCTGTGTTGTTTGTTTCCCCAGATATGTCTGTATTGTTTGTTCATGGGGGAATAAATACTTCTTGAAAGACATTGGTAGGTCTCATGGGGATCCCTTCTCAACAACCAACTCGGAGAGAGGTTGGCGTACCTTGACAATTTGGGGACTCATCTGGGATGACAAGGAAATTCTGAATTGAACAGACAAACTGATCACGGAGATTGCCTCACGCAAGTCATACAGGAAACCGCTAGCAATATCCAGGGAGGAGTAATGTGCAAAGCAGTGCAGGAATTATACCACATCCAAATGGCCAGAGCCGTGGATGCCCCGGAGTGTGGCCGCAATGTCCCTTCTAAAATGAACTACCCACGGGCCACTTTGGCATGCCCTGTTTTGAACTGGCCGTTGTGCCCTTATAAGAGCATTGTGGATATCCTCATTTAATACTACATGCAATCCAGCAAATAAACTCACATTTCCCAGTGTCTCCGTCATTACGCTGGACATCAACAGTAGTATGAGATTTCTCCCACTCGCAGATATAGCTGTGTTAACATAAACAATAAACATTTTCCAGGTAGCTAACAATTAACGTTATGTGATAAGCACAAACCGCAAACAAACCTATCTCAGAATTCTGATGCTGATTAAACACACACACACACTGTTTTTTCTATTTTTGTGGAGACTCCTACATACACACACTAACTGGTACATTGCTATCTTTGTGTACTGCTTTTTTCAACAATTTATTACAATAGGCATGAAAACCACTGGCAATATTACAGAACTTCCACGCAAAGTATTTCAGCTCTTAGCTTCCTTAGGGAATGCAGTTCAGCTTCCAATTCTGGCAATTAATTTCACATTTCACACGCAATGTATGTTGTATGTGTTTTCCAGTCAATACTTTTAGCTACAGAAACAACTCAAATGTAAAAATGTTAAGCTTTTTAAGGCATTTATGGGTCCTTTCAACTTTTCAACTTAACTTTTCAACCTCTTTTCCAATTCTGTCACTTACATATTTGTGCTTCCAGATATTTGAGCAGTCTAGTGTAATATATTTGAGCTTCCAGGTTTTTCAGGCAAATTCATTTCAGATTTCTACAATTTAAGCAATGTTTTGCAATTTCACCTGTCAGCAATAACACACATTTTCAGCAGGAAATGCAATTTTTGTAGTTGTTGATTGTATCATGTTTTGTCTTCATACAATGTGATTATCATTTATAGTTATTGTGCCATTGGTTTTGGCCTTGGTTCTGTAAATGTTGGGCCTTGCCCTAAAAATTACTTTATTTCAGGTCTGAATAGTAGTGGGGACTCTGCTGTGAACCCTGAGAGAGTGAAGTTGGGTGTATACTGTCTTGCAGTGTTGGTGTTTTCTCTGATTGATTGATTTTATTTATTTTGGGCAAGTGAACATTTTTATACAATGAAATATAAATTGTATCTTTTTTGACAGTTTGTGCGGTTAATCCACAAATGCCATAACAAAAAGCTTGCAAAAAGCTTAAAACCACCTATAGACACACAAAAGCTTTTACTGGTGGTTCGGACATTGGGTAATTTAAAGTCTCCATATCCTCTTAAATTATGAGTTCTCTCTTTGATTGTAAACAAGCCTTACAATTTGCTTGGTAATAAATTCTTAAATGCTTTGAATAAAATAATTAGTGTGTAATATTTTACAAGGTCAGGAAATTTTAAGATTTTGGAGTGAAGAAATAGGTTATTAGTGTGTTCTAGAAAACCAACTTTATGGATGATTCGCACAGCACGTTTCTGTAAGATAACTACTGGATTAACTGTGGATTGGTAAGTATTTCCCCACACCTCAACACAATATGTGATGTAAGGGAGTACTAAGGAACAGTATAATGTACGTAGTGAGTTTAGATCAAGGTCATATATCACTTTGTTTATTATTTATAGGCATTTTTAGATTTTAGTTTTTATATGTCTAATGTGGGCTTTCCATGATATTTTATTATCCATTACAACTCCCAAGAATTTGTTCTCATTTACTTTCTCAATTTGAACACCTTCAATCATAATTGGTAACTCGGAGTTCATTTTTAAGTTGCCAAACATCATTGCTTTGGTGTTACTTAAATTAGGTGACAATTTGTAAGCACCCATCCATTTCTTTATATTATCTAACTCCTTATTTGCAGTACTTATAAGTTTATTATAATTATAACTACTATAAAATATATTGGTGTCATCTGCGAATAGTATAGTGACTGAGATACCTTAAAAATATCATTTATGTATAAATTGAACAGTTTTGGCCCCAACACCGAGCCCTGGGGGACACCACAAGCAATGCCAAGTTTATTAGATGTATGCATTCCCATTTATACAAACTGAACTCTTTCTGTTAGATAGCTTCTTAACCAGTTCCTAGCAACCCCTCTGATACCGTACTGTTAAATTTTTTGGAATAAAATTGCATGATTGATTGTGTCAAAAGCTTTCTTCGGATCAATAAAAATACCCACGGCATGTTTCTTTTTATCAAATGCATGCGGGATTTCCTCTATTGCATCAACTATTGCCATGGAAGTTGTTCTTTTTGTCCTGAAACGTAGCAGGTTACATATGTAACCATGGTTCCGTAATAGGGTACGAGACGCTGCGACAGCTGACGCTATGGGAAACCCCTTCAGCGTGCCTCTGGATCTCTGTATCAACTTAGACCAATCTTAATTGGGTTTAACGTCAAGACGTGACGTACGCCGGCGGAACCGGAAGTATAAGGAGAGCCGGCTTCACCGTTGTCGTCAGCCTTCTGATCGACTGAAGCAAGCTGCTCACAGGCATGCCGGAAGTATGGCATGAGGGCCTCTGACTCGAACCGGAGGCCTCATCCTCAAGGTGCCACAAAGGAAACTGGTAACAAAGCTGTGCTTCCCAAGCGAGCAGCCATCCACCAAACTGTGGAATGCTGCGAAGACAGCCACATACACCTTAAGTGTAGCGGGGGAGAGTCCAGCCGAAAACCGGCTTTGGAGGAACTCCAGCACTGAAGCCATCGGGCAGTGAACTGGGTCAAGATGGCACTCCAGGCACCATGTAGTGAAAATTTTCACCTCGGCCACTGCTGTGCCATGGCATCCAGCCCCAGGGGCGCTGGATACGCAAGGGAGAACCAGAGGGGGAAGTGAGCGTTGTCTGAGGACGCGAACAGGTCCACTTGTGCTCTGCCGAATCTCCTCTATATCATCTGCACCGCCTCGGGATGCAGTCTCTATTCCCTGGGCCTCGGCCCCTGCCTCGACAGGATGTCTGCTCCCACATTGAGGTACCCAGGTATGAAAAGTGCTCTGAGAGCAACTTCCCCTGGGACCACAAAAAGGATCTGGCAATTCCTCAACTTTACACTTGAACTCTGCGTCCACATCCTTGTGGTTTTCACTGGTAACTAGAGCAGTGTCTAGTCGCTGTTGAACAGATTCAATCTCAACTTTAAGTTTGTCTTTCTCCTGTTTGTTGCACTCCCCGGCAGACCTTTCTTTGTTATACTTCTCCTCCATTTCCAACAGCTTGACTGTTAACTCCTTCACCTGGGCACTGTAAGTGTGTTCTTTTTCTTTGGCTGCTGTCAGTGGGATAAACTTTGACTGAATAGCCTCCTGTATGGCATCAAGTTCTTTCTTCTAGGCCTCCAGACAGAGGGCGCGACCTCAGACCACCTTGTCGATTTAAGTAGGAGACCACCACTGTGTTGTCAAAGCGGACAAGCACGTGATGGCCCCTGAGGTCTGGAAGAAAGTGCCGTAAGGCCAACAAGACCGCTCGCATCTCCAGGCAATATGCGGTGGTCAACCACAGACCTCGGGCTGTGCGACCTTCCAAAACCGCGCCCTATCCGGTGCTGGAGGCGTCCGTTGAAAGTGTGCGATGGTGATACACCATTCCCAGCACTGGGCCCTGGGTCAGGAACACCCGTTGTCTCCACCTGTCTAAGGCACGCATGCACCTGCGTGTAACCTTGATCAGGCGAAAAGGATTGCCCCTCAGGGAAAATCCAGCGTCCCTGAGCCACCACTGCAGCTGCCTCATGTGCAGCAATCCAAGCGGAATCACGGTGGATACTCCAGCCATGAGGCCTAACAGTTTCTGAAACTGAAGTGCAGTGAGATGTCGGCCTAGCTGCACCCTGAGTACCATAGTCAGGATTGACTCGACGCATGCGGGAGACAGTTGTGCCCGCAATGTGACTGAGTCCCACACTACTCCTAGGAACGTTAATCCTTTGTGTTGGAGTGAGCGTGCTCTTGTTCGTGTTTAGCCTCAACCACAAGCGCGCAAGTACGATGCCGTACCGCGTGAGACGAGACTGGGATAAAATCAACCAGTCGTCCAAAAAAATTGAGGGTGCGGATCCTCTGGAGTCTGAGAAGAACCAGGGCAGAGTCCATACACTCCATGAAGGTGCGAGATCCTCCTCCTCGGTGTGGAGATCCAGAAGAACAGCAGGTCCCGACGTGGGCGTGGAGGTGTGGCTAGAAGGAAACACGAACCGAGCTACTCCGGCGATGAGTGTCCTGCTGCTCCGCTGGCCAGGCGATATTGAGCCTAGCCACCATTTTCCTCTCTTGGGAAAATCATCTCCAGCAGCTCCTCATGCTGCAGTGACTGGGCTGACGAGCCACCCACATCACCACCTTCCACGCTCAGGACATCCAGGTCCTCGGAACTGGACCCTCTCTGCGGGGCTCCACATCCAGGGCGGAAGACGCTGCAAGCTCAGCCTGGCTTCCGGATCCCGATTGCGGGTAGACTGTTTCAACAAACAACAAACAGTCAGTCGAGAGCAGAGCGTCTTATCTCTCCTCAGAGAGGGCACTTACCTTGCTCACAGTCACCCCTCAGGGCTATCAGGGCCTGCTCTTGGTGCAGACAGCAGACACAAGTGTGTGGCCTCTGAACTCGTCCCCCGTTCCGGTTGGAAGAAGCCGCGATGCAGGCTTCCGGTCCCGAAAACGGGTGGGAATTAGCGGATGAGTCGTGTCTCTCACGTTTCTCACCCCGCACCAAGCAGAGCAAGCTCCGGAGGAGACACTAGCGCTGCTCGCGGTTAACCTCGAGGGCTGACAGAGCGAGCTCTCAACCCAAAACAGCCAACCAAAACACGTGAGTTGCCGGTGGGGATAATCAATCATCATCAGGGAGGAAGCACTGCCAAAACCGCTTCAAACTCGTCATTTCCACAGAGACCCAGCGCGCTTGCTGAAGATCAGAAGACTGACGACAACAGTGAAGCCGGCTCCCCTTATACTTCCGATTCTGCCGGCGTACGTCACGTGTTGACGTTAAACCCAATCAAGATTGGTCTAAGTTGATACAGAGATTCAGAGGCAGTCACGCTGAAGGCGTTCCCCATAGTGTCAGCTGACGCAGCGTTGAAGTTCCCTTGAAAAGGAACCGTATTGTCCTTCATCAATTATTTAATGCTTGTCAAGAAACTTTCTAGACGCGAACTGAGGACTTTTTCAAGAATTTTCGAAAACTAAGGCAGTAGGGAAATTGGTCGATAATTTGTAAAACTGTGTTTATTCTCACTTTTAAATGTAGGCAATTTTTGGGGGGAATTGGCCTGACTGGAATGAAAAGTTGTAAATATGAGCTAGAGGTTTTGCTATGTTTTTGATTACCCTTATGACTAATACCATGTCAATGTCGTGACAATCTCTAGATGACTTACTTTTACACTTGAGAACAGTGTTTGTCACCTTTTGTACATTTGTTGCAGATAGAAAAATAGAATATGAATTTTTTTCAATACTTGTATTTCTTTGAGAAACTCCTTTATCGGGATTTTTTACCGCCAACTCAGGACCAACATTTACAAAAAAACTATTGAAGCTGTTAGCTATATCATTCATGTTGTGAATTACACATTTATTGTCATTGAAATAGTCAGGATACATTGCCTTTGTAGCTCCTTGTCTGATTAGTCTGTTTAATATATCCCATGTTACTTTCATATTATTTATATTTTCCTGTAATACTTTCCTATGATATAGTTGTTTACTTGTTGTAATTATATCTATTAATTTATTTTTATATTTCTTATATTTTTGTTCAGCTTCTTCAGTTTTTAACTTAATGAATTTTCTATACAAATTATTTTTCTTTATACAAGCATTTATTATTATTTGTTAGCCAAGGGCTGTTTGTATTTTTACTATTTATTCTGAGTTCTTTAATGGGACAGTGTTTATTGTACAGGGACATAAATATATCTAAAAAGTTGTTATATGCCTCTTCAACATCTGTTCCTTTATAGACTATGCTCCAATCTTGAAGCATTAGACTATTGTTGAGTGCATTTATAGATTCTTCACTTTTTATGCGTTTGTAGGGTAACTTACTATCTTTCTTACTTATCTTTATAAAATCATGATCAAGAACAATAAAGATAGGTAAGTGGTCAGTTATGTCACATATGAAGAGGCCACTGGTAGTTTTGTTCCCCATGATGTTAGTAAAAATATTGTCAATAATTGAAGCGCTATGTGATGTTATTCTCCTTGGTTTAATTATTTTTGGATAGAGCGACATAGTGTGACATTGTATCTAGGAAGTCGTTTATATATTTATGTTTGGTTATATTTAGTATATTAAAATCACCACAGATAAATAATGTTTTGTGATTTACGTTGGAAAACAATTTCTCCATCCATTCATTAAAGATGTCAATATTTGAACCAGGTGATAGATATACAATGCTTAGAAGAATATTATTCTTTTTTTCATTTTGCATTTCAACCGTTAAGCATTCCATAATTTCATCTATTGCTAGGGTCATATTTGATGAAACCATACAGTTAATAGAGTTATGAATATATAGAGCAACACCACCCCTTGCTTTGTTTCCTCTATTTTAATATAATAAGTTGTAATCATCAAGTCCAAAATCAATGCTTTTGTCATCATTAAACCAAGTTTCAGTAATGGCTATGATATTAAACGGGTGGGTAAAATGTTGCAGATACTCTTTGATGGAATTAAAGTTAGTGTACATACTTCTATTATTAAAGTGTATTATCAATAATGTGCCATCTAATTTCACAGTGTTTTCAAACTGTTCTTGTGTGATATAACTACAATTTTTAACAATAGAAGAAAGAAAATTTATGTCTGGGTCTATATCCGCTGCTGGATCTATTGTGTCGTGTTCATATGAAAAAGTGTCTAGTACCATTTGGTTATGGTGGAAGATATTGTGCAGCATGTCCATGTCATTGCTTTTCCTTAAAACAGATTGAGTAGTAGTAGTAGTATCTGATGTATTGAACATGGGTTGTGTAGAGAGTCACGAGTGACCTTATATTCCTCGCCATCAATACTTTTGCTTCCTCCGAAGTCCCGTTTAGTTTAGTGTATTGTTCCAGATCATCCACTCGCCGTTCCAACTCCAATGCCTCTGCCTTTTTCCGCGCTTCAGAACTGTAGTTTTTTTCACCTCCTCAAGCAAATCTAGCAGCTTCTCCTGTTGCTCTCTGACAGTGATCACATTCTTACTTAAGGAGTCTCTTATGCTCTTTAGATCCTCAAGTTCGTCCGCGGTTGGGCTCCTTTTTGGTGACATACTGCTGGTGGGCCAGCCCGCCGTGCCGGGGATCAGCTGTTCATGCAGTCGTCAGCGCAGTGTTAATTAAAAGAAGGGAAATTGTAGCCTCCTTATTCCCGACATGCCAGAAGGACTGGACAACGCTACCAACCAAGAAAAGAGGGTTACACTGCTTTTAAAGCACGTAAGGGGAGCTCGTGTGTGTATATATCTCCACTGCTGATTCTGTATTTCTCTTATTAATAATGTCTTCAACCTCTCTCTGGGGCGGCTGTGACTTGGTGGTAGAGCGGGTCATTCACTTGAAGGTTGGTGCTTCGATCCCGGTTTCCCCCAGGCCACATGTCAAAGTGTCCTTGGGCAAGGTACTAAACCCCTTTGCATCTGAGGGCTGTGCCTTTAGTGAGTTAATTTATTTGAACTGATGAGCAGTTGGCACCTTCCATCAGTGTATGCATGTGTGTGAATGGAGTGAATGTGATATGTAGTATGAAGTGCTTTGAGTGGTCGATGGACTAGAAAGGCGCTATACAAGTACAGTTCATTTACCATTTGCAATATTTCATAGGATTCAGCCGAGTTTGCGCTATCACCGGTGATCACCAAATTATCAAATCAAATTATCAAAGTTGGTCGCACACGCATGTTTGCAATGGGAGTTTGTTTTTGCCCTTGGCCCAGTTCAGGGAGAATAGGAATCAAGACCTTTTACGTGGTACTGGCAATCTCAGGTCAGCCATTTCAAGTCACTGTTGTGGAGAGCCTTTTTTTCTATTTATATGCTGGCATTTGGACATCTTATACATAGGCAGAATATCAGTTTACACTTTTACACTGCTGATGCACAGATATATCTAAGCTGCAACACTGCAAATAGTTTTACAGACATTGGCTGCCACCTAAATTGCTGAAGACATTCAGAAGAGGATGTCTCCTAACTTCTTGTAGTTGAATGTAAACACAACTGAGGCCACATCCACACTTGCTGTTTACTTGTGAAAATAACTTTATCCTAGACAACCCTTGTGTAAAATGGTCATATTAAGCATGTCTGCATGATGTTTTTTCAATAACTGGGTATTCCCTCTATATCTGCACATGGTAGCTAAATGGATAAAGGGACAGTTCCCCCCCGAAAATAAAAAATACATATTTTTCTTTTTACCTGTATTGGTATTTATCCATCTAGATTTTTTTGGTGTGGGTTGCCAAGTTTTGGAAATATATCGGCCATAGAGATACCTGCCTTAATTTAATTATATGGCACTTTTTTGTGTTACTTAAAGCACCAAAAAAAAAAAAAACCTTTGAAAAACTCAACAGCAATGTCTCTATATAGAAATTATTACTTGGTTTCAAAAGTTAATAGACAGATTTAATGTAAGGAATTTTATATAGTATTTATT
>WNGW01000206.1:0-10382 GCA_011952105.1 Coreoperca whiteheadi
ACCCAGTTTGTGACTCAAATGACTCGTGTCGCTATCAGAATTAGATCCATTCGGTCTGATAACATTTGGAAAGTCTAGAAGAGCCGCACGATTAAATCATTTCATCCCCATACAAGTTAGCGGACGGCTAAACCGGAAGTTAGCCGGCTCGAGCCCGCCGAGGGAGGCGGGGTTAAAGGAAACGCTTGCTCCTGTGGGGCCGCACAATGCGGAGCTATGGGAAGATCCGGGTAACTTTATACCGGGAAGTGGAACTTATTGTCATTTATGCTTTAAAATGTTTGTGAAGGCTGCAGATTATCTGTTTGAGACCCTTTGAAAAGGCTGTGGAGAACATTGCATTACTTGTATTGTGATCTGTCAGCACTGTAATAAAGTCTGACATTGAAACAGAAATGTCTTGTGTTGCTTCGTCATTCTTTACTACCTTTCAAAGGATTACTAGCAGAACTCTTTCACATCTTCATAGTCAGGATGTTAATGAACCAGGTTTTTGACCCTCGTAGATATGAAGTTTTTCATATCAGCTGTTTAAACAGTGAAATTACATAAAACCTTTGTGAAGGAACACGATATATTTCTCTAAGACCACAGGACCCTGTGTTATTTGTAAGACAAATACAGAGCAATATTACAGCACAGCTACTAAAGGCTGCAACAGCTCATTGTAGCTCAAAGTAGTCCCAATATATCAGGCTACAAACCTGCACTTCTGATGTGAAGGTGAAGAGTCCAACAGGGTCTGGCTGACAACATCCCTTGTTGCAGGTAACTGCAGTGATACGTTGGCCTGTATGCAGGAAACAGTCAGAGGTTACACCAGCTTCATCTCAAATGGGTAGTTATGGCAACAGACATTTGCCCTCGACTGTAACTTGTGTTGTGACACCAGTAGCTCTTAAATACAGTATAAGGTCCTGATGCAACAAGCCACATTTTCCAAGTGACACTCGGTGTAGTTTATAATACAGAGTGAGACTGCAGGAGCAGGAGATGTTGCACTGAAATGGCACTAATAGTGTCAGTAACAGTACTGCAGTAACGCTGAGTGTTGTATTAGCCTCTGGCTCACTGTCCAGCGGGTCACTACAGCTTCAAGGTCTGAGCAAGCTAGCTGCTGGGTGCTAATCAAAGCTACACAACGCTGCACAGCTGATCACGTCCTGCACTTTGACGCTTTCTTTTTCACATGTAGCTATATTGTTACCTTCAGTGTCTATAAAGTAAATTTTCATACAGCACCACTCACACACATAGTTTCATAGAGTTTCAGTTTAACGGGTGACCACGTTATCTGGCCACTTCCAGCCGAATGCGTCTCTGGTCTTCTTGGTTACGACAGCTGTTGAAAACAGGAAGATAACACCTAGCTGTCCTTGTGAAGGCCCTTTTGTTTCGTTTATCATCACAATGTCAAAAAATAACATACCTGGCTCGTCTTTTTTCCGGTCTCGTTTGAGGAAACGTGTGACGTCTTCATTCACGTTTGGAGCGCCGCTGGTTGGTACGGAACTTTTTGAACAGGAAGATCCGACCGCCACCCTGGAGAGGCCCTCAGAGCAGGTGAGGAGGCTGATGAGAACCTGCGTTACTAACACAGGCGGCCATGTTGGAAGCGGGACAGAGAGGGAGATTTCAAATGTTAATGTGTGTGGGAGCCAGTGTGAGTGCAGACACACTGACAGCTATGGTCTAAAAGCAACTGTGAGAAAACATTCAGTTCAATTCAATTCAATTTTATTTATATAGCCCAGTTTCACAAATCACATTTGCCTCAAAGGGCTTCACAATCTGTAACATACGACCCCCTCTGTCCTTAGACCCTCGATTCGATTAAGGAAAAACTACCCAAAAAAACCCTTTTAACAGGGGAAACAATGATAGAAAGCTCAGGAAGAGCAGCAGAGGAGGGATCCCTCTCCCAGGACGGACAGACATGCAATAGATGTCGTAAGTACAGAATAGATTTATAGCATCAAAACTATAACATATACAGCCATGATGGCAACATTGTTGTATATATATATATTATTATGTTAGAAATGTTTAGGTGGTAAAACATAAGGGAAGATGATGGGTCCAGACGGACAGCCGAGCAGCTCCAGGTGGAGCCCAACGAGCAGGACCCGAGCCACTCGTCCCCTGCACCATAGACACAGCAGCACTGCCCCAGCAGGTCGCCATAGTAACAGATCCAGATACATCTCCGGACACTGAAATACCTGCTGAAAGTGACACTAAGAAAGAAGAGACGGACGACAAAGCACAAAACTCCGGGAGAGGGAAGAAGTCAAGTTAGTGACATGCATTTATGGGATGAGAATGCATACGGATGGAGAGGAGGACAGAGGTGAAGAGAGAGAGGTGCATCATGGGAAGTCCCCCGACAGTCTAGGCCTATAGCAGCATAACTAAGGGATGGTTCAGGACTCTCCTGAGCCAGCCCTAACTATAAGCTTTATCACAGAGAAAAGTCTTTAGCCTATTCTTAAATGTGGAGATGGTGTCTGCCTCCCGAACCCGAACTGGGATCTGATTCCACAGGAGAGGAGCTTGATAGCTGAAGGCTCTGGCTCCCATTCTACTTTTGGAGACTCTAGGAACCACAAGTAACCCTGCATTCTGAGAGCGCAGTGTTCTAGTGGGGTAATAAGGCACTATGAGCTCTGTAAGATACGACGGTATGTGTCGTATGCGTTTTTCCCCTTGAGGGTGTAATGTTGTACAGATTGTGACACTATCTGAGTCAAATGTGATTTTGTGTTCTTGACTGGCTTGTAAGCAGTGGAAGGACGTCAATTCTATGCATTTTTGGTCTAAAAGACATTGATTTATTATTGAGCAGCTGATGCGGGACCTTCAAACTTCAGTATTTCCCTGTGATTACATCAACCAAAACTTTGCTTCAGTGATTTAGCTCTACCGTTAAGTTCTGAATTAACTGTTGTTAAACGGCAGCTACCAACATGGTCTAAAGTGCTGGACAGATTGGTCACAAGTTGATCTGGCTTCCCCCTGTTTTTAAGAGACAGCTGGCTGTATGGACTGTACTTGTTCAGCGCAATTTGGGGTTCAGTATCACCACCGACCTTCCGATTGGCGAACGACCCGCTCTTCCACAAAGCCACAGCTGCCCCTGTGTGCTGTATAAATTGTTTTATGCTACACCTGTGGCAAAATGGCGGTAACGGCGCTCTGCGTAGAATCCCAACTTTAATTTATTTTCCCACAACAGTATGCGATCGAACCCCATAAAAAAGTCACCTTTTTCTTCTTTTTTCTTACGTTTAGAAGGGCAACGTGATACAAGTTTACTCAAACAGGCTCCGAAGACCAAGAGGTTTATTTAGAAGATAAACATTCACAGGAAGAGCGCAACTTGCTCTCTTCCTGTTCTCAACAAGTTCCGTACCAACGAGCGGCGTTCCAAACGTGACTGAGGACGTGACACGTTTCCTCAGACGCGACCGGAAAGAAGACGAGCCAGGTATGTGTTTCTTTGACATTGTAATGACAAACTAAACAAAGGGGACTTCACGAGGACAGCTAGATCTTCCTGTTTTCAACAGCTGTCGTAACCACGATGACCACAGACGCTAAATACACTAGCATATGTTGCTAACGTTAGCCTTGTTGTGCAGCGTGTCCGTGCTTCATAACTTGAACACTTGCAGATGCAGCCGCTGCAAAGATTGAAATAAATAAACAGCCAGATTGTAGAACTTAGACTATCACTGTGAAGTTAGCTGAGAAGCTCCTAAATGAAAAAGTTATGTGCCAACTGGGTAAAGAGTTAGTCTGGAGTCCTGATCTTGTGAGTGGGAGTTGAACATGCCCAGGTATCTTCCAGGCACTCAAGCGTCCTGTGAGCGCTGTAGCTCCATGTTAATAACAACTCTGGAGGTCAGCTTCAGGGTGTCGGAGGCCTCAAAAACAGACCCGTCTTTCCCGTCTGCAAAGCCCACAGAGAAGCTGGCTTCAGCTAGTGCTAGCTGGGGGGACATGGTGGAGGACAGCCAGCTCACTGTTTGTGAGGAGGAGGGCAGCGGCGGAGAGGATGATATCAACACGCAGTAGATCTCCTCTGTGACGAACAAAGACGCCACTCTCCCTGCTGCCCAGCCGTCACGGCCTGGCAGCTCCATCGATGGTGGGGTCAGTCTGTTCCTGCGCCCTGTGAGGTCGACCGACACGAGTGCAAGCAAACGGCCGGCGAGTGGAGCATTGACTGGCTCGCCCCGCAATGTGACGAGGCAGAAAAGAGGGATTTATATGACAGGAAAATTCTGCCTTCTGATCAAGTCTCCTCTGAACTGTCCCGACATATATAAAGAAGAGGAAACATGTTACATCCTTGATGTTTTTACAGACACACGTGCACTTTTTATGGAGTCTTATACTGTGAACTGTCACTGAAACTTGCCCACCCCGGTCAGCGCTCCCTGGCTTCGCTGCCAATGCACGAGGATCAGTCAGTGTCCCATCTGCAGACTTCTATACATACTACAGTCGTGTGCACTAGAAAACAAGATGGAGGTCCCCCGACCAAAGAGGAGCTTGTTTGTTGTTGCTTGTTGCTTGTTGTTGTTTGTTGGGCGGCCGTGGCTTGGTGGCAGAACGGTTGCCTGCCAATCGGAAGGTCAGGGGTTCCATCCCCCAGCCATGCGTCGAAGTATCCTTGAGCAAGATGCATGGCATCCCGAATGCTCATGACGCTGCGCCTTCAGTTTGTGAATGTTCTCATATGTAAGTCGCTTTGGATAAAAGCATCTGCTAAATGATTAAATGTAAATGTTGGCTGAACAACAAGACAAAGTAAAAAAACTAAAACCACATAACCAGAATAGGACCAAGGATGTGGAATACAGTTCATGTATACAGTACACAAAAAAGGGTGGGTTCTTCATAGGACTGTATTAACTCATGGGGAGGGTTCAGGGTGTCGGTCCTCCTGCACTTTGGGAGTGGACCATTTGTCCCATAGTGAGATAGTGAGTGAGGGGTAAAAGAGAAGGTTTGGTTCCCAGGATAACCCTGGTCCTCTGAGCACTGAATGAGGTATCTTGGCACACCGCCCTTGCATCTTTTAGGTGGAGGAACAAGACTTCAAAATGGCGTGTTAGGGGCTGAGGGTGTCATGACCGATGTGGTGGCAGTGGAGCTTTTGTGATTGGTTGTGTCAGAAGGGGCTTTTCATAGTGAAATACCTCACTCAGTTCTCAGAGAACCAGAATTGTCCTGGTAACCAAACATGCTCTGTCCTACTCTACATTGTTTACTGTTGCCATTTATACACTTTGTATAAGTTTGGTTATTATGTGACGTGTGTGATACAGTGACAGTAGTCAAAGTGTCATTCAGAAACAACATGCATGGACATTGTTGTCAGCTGATCATTTTCAGTCCGTTTGGACAGATCATCTTTTCCAAACCTGCATGGAAACAGTCGTCGTGACGTTTCAGCTTCTCTGCTTCAGCTTACCTGAGACAGTGAGAGACAGCAGACGGCTCTCAGAGGAGAAGTCATGAGAAAACACATGGACGTGATAAACACAGCTGTAGCTTCCTTGGTGGGCGGGCTCTGCAGCAGGAAACAGGAAGTGGGCAGAGTGATTGACAGCTGGCTGGGTGCTGTTGTGTGCTGTGTTGGAGGAGGTGAAGGTGAGCTGGAAGGAGCCTCCTGGGTACTGTGGCTGGATGGAGCAGCTGATGGTGAAGGCGGAGCCCCTGTACACCTGAAACCCCTGCTGCTGGGCCTCAGAGACCCCGTCCATGGAGGAGGACACAGAGATGTTGGGCTGAAGCAGCAGGTCTGTAAACACAGATGATGAAAGGTCACCTTCACCCTCCGTTCAACTAAATGGCCCCTGAAAAATGACGTGATGTCTCGGGTCTGATGCAGGTAACAAACATGGAGCAGAGAGATGACCGACTGTAAACAGAGTGACTCCATCGACCTCGTGGGGCCTCCCAGAGAGTCAGACAGAGAGAGTCAGACAGGTTCCTCCAGGTGTGTCCTGTCAGGTGAAGCTCAGCAGTCTATGGAGGGTTGGAAGAAGGGGCGTCGCACCAGTGGTTTTGCACAAACTCCTTCCAGCAGCTGCTCCTCCGTTTCTCTGCCTTAAGTCCCGCCTCTCTTGGTGTGTTAGATTTATCGGTCAGCTCGAACTTATACTTATGCTGATTTCCATCTCCCTTTTTCTGGTACTTTGAATGAATGTTTATGCTTTCGAGCTTTTTAAAGAAGCTTGATATGCGTTTGGGAAGATGTTCTGTTTATATTTTTTCTTGAGTGTTTTCTGTATTATATTTCGGAATTGACGAGGAGAGGGGACAAATTGTCATTGTTGAGCAGTGTATTTATGGGTTTATTGCCAGTGCAATTGATTTTGATATTTTTAGCATTGTTTGTTAATACTTTTGTGGATACTTACCTGTGAGTTTGATTGTACCTGCTGTTGAGGAGAAAAAAGTGAGAAATTATGTATATTATTTTAATGTTTAAAAAGAGTAAATTGTTACATTATTTATACCAGTAGTCTCAGTCTCTCATTTTGAAAAGCTTGCTAAGCCCACCTCTCTACACTTTAGGATATAATTTTCCTGGATAACTTTATTGTTCAGTCCAAAGGAAACCACTGTGAAACTGAGGAAGGAACACACTGGAAGATGATTACACAAATGATGTCACCAATGGGTTTACCTGAGCAGGTGAGATCCAGGTTGGAGGAAGAGTCCCATGATCTTACACACTCCCTCAGAGCAGATCCAGACTGAACACAGTCAGACCTGATCCACCACACAGGTCTGTATGTGGACTCCTCTCTCCATCCTACGGAAACAGCAGAGCCACATTCCAGCTGTCTACAGACAACAGCTGCTGCCTTCAGGGTCCAGACAGAGTCAGCCACTGGTCTCCAGTCTCCCCGTTTCATCTCCAGTGTTCCTGCACAGCGACTGGCTCCTCCCACAAACCTGACATCATCAGGCCCTGATCAGAAACAAGAGAGTCGTCAGTAAAAGAATAAAGTGAGTTCCCATTCAAGCGAACTTCAACGCTGCGTCAGCTGACGCTATGGGGAACGCCCTCAGCGTGACCGCATCTGAATCTCTGTATCAACTTAGACCAACCTTGATTGGGTTTAACATCAACACGTGACGCACGCCGGCGGAATTGGAGGTACAAAGGGAGCCGACTTCACTGGCAGTGCATTCCTCCCTGCCCGCACGTTATCCCCACCGGCAAAACACGTGTTTGGGTTAGCTGTTTTGGGTTTAGAGCTCGCTCTGTCAGCCCTCGAGGTTTACCGCGAGCAGCGTGAGCGTCTCCTCGTGAGCCCGCTCCGCTTGGTGCGGGTCCCACGGCTTTCGAGGCAGCCCGGCGGCGGCACTAAGAACGGGAGGACACACTCATCCGCTAATTCCCACCCGTTTTCGGGACCGGAAGCTCGCATCGCGGCTTCTTCCGCCCGGAACGGGGGACGTGTTCAGAGGCCGCACACATTGTGTCTGCCGTCTGGACCAAGAGCAGGCTCTGTCAGCCCTGAGGGGGTGACTGTTAGCAAGGTAAGTGCCCTCTCTGAGGAGAGACAAGACGCTCCGCTCTCGACTGACTGTTTGTTGTTTGCTGAGTCTACCCGCATTCAGGATCCGGAAGCCCACGGATGTGGAGCCCTCGCAGAAAGGATCTAGTTCCGAGGACCTGGATATCCTGACGCGGAAGGCCTCGACGTCAGTGGAGCCCTCAAATGAGAGGATGGGAAGGAGCTCCACCATGCTAGGGCAGCGGTTTATTCCCCAGTCACCACAGGTCTCAGGCTGGAGCTGAGGGTGGACCACCTCAGCCTTTAACATCTCGCAGCTCCTACATACTGGCACAGAAAGTGAGTGTGGCGCAGCATGCCCCTCCCCAACAGTTCAGGGGTTCACTCCTGTCTGCTCAGGCCTCGGAGAGCGTCCCTCCTTAGGGGTCGAGCACATGGCTGCTCCCACATCGAGCCCTTGGGAGCTCAGCCCCTTAACCCCACCGCCGGTGGCGCTTTGGGGCATGGAGAGTTCCGTGCAACCGCTGCCTTTAGACCTGCACGGCCGTGCAGCTGTCAGGCCAGTTGCGTCCTCTACAGAGGCCTGTAGACGTTCCTTTCCAGTTAGCTCCCGCCGTACCAGCGCTTCGGGGTTCCGCAGCTCTCACATTGCAGGTTTGGGGGGTGGTCTGCCATGTACATGCCGGTCCTCGGGGATTTCCCGCCGCTGCAGCGCTTCGGGTAACCGAGGCTGTCACTCCAGGTCCCCCAGGCACCAGCCTTGAGCGGTTGGTTCCCCTGAGGGATTTTTCTGCCTGCTTGGGAAGCTTTCCCCGGCGTGTCACACTGAGTTTTGCGCACTGTCCAACAAGGTTACAAGCTTCAGTTCCAGTCCACACCCCCAAGATTCCGGGGGATCTTGGAATCAGGGGTCGACCGAGTACAACCACAAGTGATGGAGCGAGAAATACATTCTCTCTTGTACAATGGGGCTATAGAACAAATCCCCACCTGAGGGATGCATACCGGGTTCTACAGCTATAGTCCCGAAAAGATGGTGGTTTGCGTCCCATTTTAGATCTTTGTCACCTGAACCGTTCTCTGAGATGCTGACGATCCCTATGATTGTGAGTCAGATTCAGTCCGAGGACTGATTCGTCACAATCGATCTGAAGGACGCGTACTTCCACGTCTCTATCTTTCTGGGACCCCGGAAATTCCTACGATTCGCTTTCGGGGCAAAGCTTATCAATATCGGGTGCTTCCCTTTGGCCTAGCACTCTCCCCTCGCACCTTGACGGAGTGTATGAACTCTGCCCTGGCTCTTGTCGAATTCCAGGGAGTCCGCATCCTCAATTATATAGACGTCTGGTTGATTTTATCCCAGTCCCGTCTCACTGCAGTACAGCATCGAGGGGTGAGGCTCAACACGAGCAAGAGCACGCTCACTCCAACACAAAGGATAACGTTCCTAGGAGTAGTGTGGGACTCAGTCGCGTTGCGGGCACAACTGTCTCCCGCCCCCGTTGTGTCTGACCATGGTGCTCAGGGTTCAGCTAGGCCGACATCTCACTGCACTAGTTTCAGAGACTGTAAGGCCTCATAGCTGGAGTATCCACTGTGTATTCGCTTGGGTTGCTGCACATGAGGCACCTGCAGTGGTGGCTCAGGGACGCCGGACTTTCCCCGAGGGGCAATTCTTTTCGACTGATCAAGGTTACACGCAGGTGCATGCGTGCAATAGACCGCTGGAGACAACGGGTGTTCCTGACCCAGGGCCCAGTGCTGGGAATGGTGTATCATCGTCACAAAATCTCGACGGACGCCTCCAGCACAGGATAGGGCCCGGTCTTGGAAGGCCACGCAACCGGAGGTCTGTGGTTATGCCGCACAGATGGCACATAAATTGCCTGGAGATGCGAGCGGTCATGTTGGCCTTACAGCACTTTTTACCAGAGATTGAAGCTGTGGGTCTGGCCCCTGAGAGGGACCACCTCCAGGCTGCCGGTCTCTCTACCGAGGTAGGTGAGACCATCTTACACTCTAGAGCCCCCTCCATGAGGAAACTGTATGCGGGAAAATTTTCACTACATGGTGCCGAGAGCGCCATCTTGACCCAGTTCACTGCCCGATGGCTTCAGTGCTGGAGTTTCTCCAAAGCCGGTTTTCGGCTGGACTCTCCCCCGCTACACTTAAGGTGTATGTGGCTGCGATCGCAGCATTCAACAGTTTGGTGGATGGTTGCTTGCTTGGGAAGCACCGCTTTGTTACCAGTTTAATTCGTGGCACCCTGAGTCCCTCAGGCCACTGGTCCCTCCGTGGGATCTGATATTGGTGCTAGATGGACTGTCCACAGCACCTTTCAAGCCAATGGACAATGCATCAGACAGGTGTCTGGCCTTAAAGGTGGCGTTCCTGCTGGCCATGACTTCTCTCAAGAGTGGGAGATCTGCAGGCCCTGTCGGTGGCTCCTGCTTACCTGGAGAGCCATCCTGCATCCTAGGCCGGGTGATGTACCCATGAAGCAGCCCGGCTGGTTGTCCTGCAGGCCTTACATCCTCCTTCAGAGTCGGCGGAACAGGAAGGTAGGCTGTGACTGCTCTGTCCGGTCAGAGCCCTCGAGATTTATGTCCGGATGACCTCTCAGTGGCACAATTCCGACCAGTTGCTGGCATGCTCTGGGCCCCCTCATAAGGGTTGCCCGGCGACCAAACACACTATTAGCAGGTGGATTGTTGAGGCTATTATTTTGGCGTACGAGGTGCGTGGTTTGCCTTCACCTCTGTCGATAAGAGCCCACTCCGCACAGAGTAAGGCATCCTCCAGAGCTTGGTGGTTGGGAACCCCTGTCTCCAATAT
>WNGW01000207.1:5000-22645 GCA_011952105.1 Coreoperca whiteheadi
GGCTGTTAGGTGCATGTCACGTCCCTGTCTAGGGGTGTCAGAACGTAACACAAATATAGACATGCAAACGGTAGTTTGAGTGACCAGCAATACAGTGAGCAATTTATTGCCACATAAATTTACAGGACTATAACACACAATGACTATTTACAAGGTGAAGCAAAGTTCTTCAGGGTGAACCAAGGCCAAAACAATATATAAAAGATCCATATCACTCGGTGGACCCCTTACTACATTTACATTCACTTTTCACCTCTGGAGGTGGCCCAGTTTAAGGGCGGGGTCTTGTGCAGCTACAGTAAACTGGGCTCTAAAATTTTCTGGTTTCTTTTTCCATGATTGGAGCCCAGTCTGACTATCATGCTGCACCAGACATGTAGTGAAAAGAATAAGCTGGACACACCCTGAGGCCTGAGGCTGTGCTGGCTGGTGCTTGCACCCCGAGTCATAGTGAATTCCATCTGTTTGTAGCTTTCTTCACCTTTTTGATACACACCCTGGCAGTGATCTGAAGGACAGGAAGACTGTAAGGAAGAATGTCTTCACAGGAATAATATGACAGACGTTGTTACTTCTGTCGGTATGTGTATACTTTTCTTTCAGTATCCCCAACTTGTGGCACAGGGATCAGCCTACCTGTATCTCGGTGTGTGGCCGCAGCGTGTTGCCCCACTGCCACTGTGACCTGGAGGACTCGGACTATATCAGTGGGATCCGTTGCAAGCCTGAATTCAGGGGCCCTCTGGACCCTAATACCAGGGTCATCGGGTTCAACGCTGTCGGCTTCTCTGCTCCATCCAGAAGGTAACGGAGAGAGAGAGAGAGATGTGAGCTTTTCTTCTCCGTCAGTGTAAGCCCTAACACTTTGAATGTAGATGTGTGTTCTTGGTTTACTCCACAGATGTTTCAGTGTGGCGAAGCCAACCAGTAGAGGCCCTACTCATTTAAGTGGAGGTGTGAAGACACAGGTAGCAGCCCATTCTGCTGCCTCACCCCATGTGGTACCATCCCACCTGGGAAGAAAGTGGAAGTAAGGCTGGAAACACACACAGTGAAATCTCTATATGGGGTGGTGGTATCTTATAAGGCCTGTCACATGATCGTGACTGCCCTGGCTTCCAGGGTAGCCGTTGGAAGGGCATGGATCTTTTCCGCAAGTCAGGGCAGTCCTCACACAGTATTCCCTGTCACTCATACTGTCAAACTGGCAATGCCAAGACTTAATGGGGCAACAAATCTTTAAGAAAAGTAAATTTCATATTTTCCATACAGTTTGTATAGGTATAGCATAACAACACATACACACACGTCTAGTGCTATCCCATTAGCGACCTCAGACTATAGCCCTAAGGCGTACAGCTGGGAAATAATTGCACAGTTCAGCACCGCTGACAGCGCTCGGACTACTTCGGAACCCAGTGTGAACCCCAAATAAGCGTCAGGCACGAACAAATATTCTCAGTAATATGTCTTAGAAAACTAGCACAATGGGCTTGGGGGCCCACAGAGTGTGACAGGTGGATCTGATGAAGCTGCTTTGGTGCAGCCTTCAACCCTCAGGTGGAGAGGAGCCTCGGTTCTTTCACTCTCAGGACATTAAGGAGGATTGTTACTCATCACAAACGTTTCCAAAACTTCCCCCAAGAGTCTGAGGGTGCAGCACTCACAGCTGCAGAGCTCCTCTGTGCATCATTGATTAAATCAGTGTCTAATTACGTCACATTTTAAGAGGCTCAGGCTGGAAAAACATCTTTTATATTTGGATGTGAACTTCAGCTCACCAAGACTTTAGAATCGCGTGTGCTGTCACATGGCAGAGCAAAGCCTTAGATTTATAGAAGTTGCTCCCTTGCCCCACAGACTCAGCCACCAGTTTGTCTTCTGAATAAATATCCTGCTGTAGAATTCAGTCATCCTGCGTTTTCTGTTTCTGTCGACATGGAAGACAGTTCCCCCTTCAGATCTCTACTGTGCTCTTTCCCCTTCTCTCATCTCTGCATCTGTCTCCCCCCTCTTCCTTTCCGTCTCCATCTGCTCTGCTGCACAACGCAACACAAGCGAAGACGAGGCAGGACTGCACCCTTGCTTGGGAGAGAGCTGTCCGATAGCAGAGACCCATAGAGAGAGAGGAGGGGCTGTGCTAGTGGATGTCAGCTGTGACATCAGGTCGTAGGGGAGAGGGGAACGGGTTGGATGGAAGTACACAGGGCTGCTGCCATCTACTGTAAACGGAAAAACAAACATGCTTAGAGTCGTTGGCCGTGGATTAGGGACAGGGAAGGGAGACTAAAGGTTCCTGAACAAGTAAATGGATCGTTGTCAAGGAACCAGTTTTAAACAGGCCTATAAACACACCCAGCCAACTTTAAAAACCACTATTTAAAATGTTCAGGTTGAGTTAAAGTTCAACTTAAGGGGACATTCATGCATTTTATGTAATGTCTTACTTTTGGATGTAGGATTATTCTAATTATGAATTGGAATTATATGATTATGTGTGATTTCAAACCAAATATTGTTTTGTAACTGCCTACAAACATTTTCAAACGAAAAACATTTCAGATACCACAAAATGTTTGAAAATGTATATGGAGAGTAAATGTATTAGCTTTAGTAAATGTTAGGTTCAGCATGATTAATATATCAACTAGGAAAATGACTACACTGACCCTCTGGACTTCTTGAATGCTTTCTATTACCATCTGCATATACAGGCAGCCTGTGTGCTATGCATGCTGGGCAATTGAAGGACTCCACCATGCACAGAGCTCCTGTCTTAAAACTGCAGAGGGCCAACTCTCAAAAGGCTCTGTGGAAGGTATTATTTTGGTTAATGAAAGATTTTGAAGTGTGGAATTACTTACTCGTCCTGTGCTAAGGGCTCAAAGCTTTTCTCGAAAGGCTTGTTGGGATAAAGCTGAGCTGGCCAACTTAATCTGCTCAGATGATGTGAACGCATCAAACCTGTGCATCAAACAGCATGTGGCAGCTGGTGGCTGCCAGCCAGCATCCAAGCACGTCACTAATGCCAGGGGTCAGGGGTCCATTTGCAAGAACAACGGAGGAAGTACGGATACTGACTGATGTTTAGAAGGAATGAAGAACACAGACATCACTCAGTGTTTTGATGGCAGGAATAGGATTTATTTTACTGCCATTTTAGGTTTGTTTCCAGTGAGATATTATTGAGTTTATACAGAGACTTTGCTGTTGTGAACTTTACTGTTGCTGCTCCAGAAACAACATTTAGTTAGATTTAAAATATTCAATTCCGATCCTGTTCCGAATGTATAGTTTTTTTTATATTAAAAGCAATTATTTAGTAATGAAAAATAACTCCGAGAAGAGCACAGATAAGAATAGTAGTATCAGTTGAATCCTAACGATACCCATCCCTACTCACGATGAAATGACAAAGTTCCTTTAGATCATTTATTGCTCACTCAGTTAACAGAGTCCATCTCTGGGGAGGGGTGGGGGGGTTGTTGTATCATTTTCAGTATTCAAGAATGTTTGTTGCTTTGCATCTATGACACACTGTGTCCTTGTTCTGATTCATTTAATTTATTTCTAAAGATAAAACGTGACAATTAAAAAGTATTTGTTATTATTTGATAACCGCTAATAAATAAAACTACTTGTGTAGGGGCAAGTAAAAATGGACTTTGGGCATTTCCCGAATGGGCAAGTGAAAAGAAAAACAACTTGAAAACGTTGAACCCTGAATATATATTCAGACAAAGTGACCCAGACATCTGAAACACTGGATCGTAGTTTTACAAAGTGTAACGGAGGAAGGGGAGACCTTTATATATCTGTTTATAAAGGAAACGGTGACTTCATCGCAGTGTGTTTGGGAATATTTCTTGGTCACCGAAACTTACAGGTCCCATAGTTCCCTCATGTATCTGTTTCTATTCCAGTCTGAAAAAGGCCTTGTGCTGCAGTCTGGTGGCTGCACTCCACCAGCTGCACGAGGTCACTGTAATGTTCTGCTGCCAGACACTAGCGATTAGTTGGATTTAAAAAAGTAGAAGTGTGCCGATAAAACACTCACCGTTTTCCTTGTAATTAGTACCAAATTACATCGCCCTTTCCAGGAGTCTTCTACAGTTAGATATCAGTGACTTTCTGGGAAATTACACAAAACTATGGGACCTGTAAGTTTCGGTGACCAAGAAAGTATCCAACACACTGCGATGAAGTCAGCGTTTCCTTTATAAACAGATTTACACAAGGTCACACATTGCAGTATAAAGGTCTCCCCTTCCTCCGTTACACTTTGTAAAACTATGATCCAGTGTTTCAGATGTCTGGGTCACTTTGTCTGAATATATATTCAGGGTTCAACGTTTTCAAGTTTGTTGGTTTTTTTACTTGCCCAGTCGGGAAATGCCCAAAGTCCATTTTTACTTGCCCCTACACAAGTAGTTTTATTTATTAGTGGTTATCAAATAATAACAAATACTTGTTAATTGTCACGTTTAATCTTTAGAAATAAAGTAAATTAATCAGAACAAGGAGACAGTGTGTCATTATATTTACATTTACATTTAGTCATTTAGCAGACTCTTTTATCCAAAGCGACTTACATATGAGGAAGACAATGGAAGTAATTATAACAACACAAGGTAACAAAAAGCATAAGTGCAAAAACTAGTCTGTTAAAGCCCAGCACAGTATACAAAGATAAGGATAGGATTTTTTTCCTTTTGGCATGGTACCACCAGACGCTCATTTGCAGAGCGCAGGGATCTGTCAGGAACATAGGTCTGTATAAGCGAGCGAAGATATGTTGGTGCAGAACCAGTGGTGGTCTTGAAGGCCAAGAGCATCGCTTTGAACTTGATGTGGGCAACAAAAGTGAGCCAGTGAGGAGAGGAGTTACGTGCGCTCTCTTTGGTTCATTGAAGACCACTCTTGCCGTCGCGTTCTGGATCATCTGCAGAGGCTTGGTTGTGCAAGCAGGGAGTCCAGCCATTAGCGCATTGCAATAGTCCGGTTTGGACAAGACGAGTGCCTGAACTAGGACATATGTAGACTGCTCAGGTAAGAAAGGTCTGATTTTCCTGATGTTGTAGAGGATGAATCTACAGAACCAGGTGGTAGTGGCGACATGGCTTTTGAAGTTCAGCTGATCATCAATTACCACCCCCAGATTTCTGGCTGTGCTGGACGGTGTAACGGTCAATGAGCCTAATTGAATGAAGAGGTTGTAGTTAATCTTTGGGTTGCCCCGGATCAGAAGCAGTTCCGTTTTGTCGAGGTTCAGCTGCAGGTGATGGTCCTTCGTCCAAAGCGAGATGTCACTCAGGCATGCCGAGATGCGAGCAGAGACAGTTGAATCGTCAGGTTGAAATGACAAGTGGAGCTGCATGTCATCTGCATAGCAGTGATAGGAAAAGCCATGCGTCTGAATGACCGAGCTGAGGGATGTCATGTAGATGGAGAAGAGTAGCGGTCCAAGCACCGAGCCCTGCGGCACCTCTGTATTGAGATGTTGGGACTCAGAGACCTCGTCTCTGCAGGATACTCTGAATGACCTACCCGAGAGGTACGATTTGAACCATTGCACTGACAGAGGACAGGAGGATGTGGTGATTAACTGTGTCAAAGGCAGCAGACAGATCCAGTAAGATAAGTACAGATGCCTTTGCCAGTCTTAGTGCTTCGACACCTGCGAGCAGCATGGTCTCCGTAGAATGGCCGCTCTTGAAAGTAGTTGTCAGTGCTTGTTCATTATACATGCACACGAACATAGTCATGCATACATGTAAATGATACATAAGTATCTCTATTCATTCACCTGTCCATTCACACAAACACATACATGGTATGGTCAAAATTATATTATTTACTATTCTCGTATATATGCAAATATATATATATATATATACACACAGAATACATAGACATATGTACAGTACATATATACACCTACAGTATATATACATCCACATCAATACGTATACTTATACTGTACATACATACACAGTTATACACACATAGATATAGACACACACGATAGATAGATAGATAGATAGATAGATACATTGTGAACAAAAATAATAGAATAGGAATAAACTAAATAAACTCTGCTGTCAAAAAACCTGTTTCTCACCTTCTGCACATATATCTCTCCAAATGGGAAGCAGAAAACAGGGTAGTTACTTTGGTAACGGCTGAAAAAAACTCCTCAAATACCTTCACACACACACACACACACACACACACACACACATACACACACGATAGAGGTTGTATTAACAGTGTTATGAGTCAGTGTTTAATTCGGCGTGTATCTGATCCACGAAGCAGCACATATTTTCGTGAGAAATCTACATGTTTGGAACAGTTCAAGTCTCAGTCCCACGGCCTTCTAATAATATATATATATACAACCATTTTGCCATCATGGCTGTATATGTTATAGTTTTGATGCTATAAATCTATTCTGTACTTATGACATCTATTGCATGTCTGTCCGTCCTGGGAGAGGGATCCCTCCTCTGTTGCTCTTCCTGAGGTTTCTGTCATTTTTTTCTCCTGTTAACAGGGTTTTTTTTGGGTAGTTTTTCCTTAATCGAAAGGAG
Source organism: Coreoperca whiteheadi (assembly GCA_011952105.1). Classification (NCBI taxonomy): domain Eukaryota; kingdom Metazoa; phylum Chordata; class Actinopteri; order Centrarchiformes; family Sinipercidae; genus Coreoperca; species Coreoperca whiteheadi. The sequence goes on from WNGW01000207.1 coordinate 11,594, forward strand.
GGTCTAAGGACAGAGGGTGTCGTATGTTAAAGATTGTGAAGCCCTTTGAGGCAAATGTGATTTGTGATACTGGGCTATATAAATAAAATTGAATTGAATTGAATTGAATTCTCTCGCTAAAATAGAGCAGTTTTCCAACAGAGGCTGGTGGCGAGTTAAGTAATTTTTGTGACTGCTCCTATGATCCCAGACTAACAGTTGCATGGGTGTTGAAACTTGTTCAGATTAATTTGGATCACCCTTATCCTATTTAAAGGCTTTATTTTATCATTAAAATACAACAATGACAATTAATATAATGAATTATTCACATTTAAAAAAAACAATCAGACAGCATTTTGTGGAAAAGCCAAATATTCTGTGTAGTTTGAATAAACTCAGCTCTGTGTTTCAATACGCTGACTCCTAACTGTTGATCGGATCCTGTTTGGTCTCCATACAATGTAATTATCACTTACTGCTTACTGTTATTGCACCGTTGGTTGTGGCGCCCTACATTTGCCCGAATACATTTGTATTTTTCCTATAAATGAATTAATTCCAGGCCGTTTAGCTGCTTCAGTGATTTCATTGTGTAATGCCTCTTTGATTACATCATTTCAAACCTTTCTCCTGTCGTTTACAAGTAGTGGAGGTGGCAGTGTCCAGGTGATCTCTGTTCCAGCCTCTCTGGTGCCCTACAGTCTGTCTTCCTCTGCCCGAGTGTCCTCTCCTCGTCCAGTCTCTAAAGTAGAGTCCAGCTGTTCCCTGGACCCTCTCCAGTACCTCAACACAGAGCAAACCCAGACCAGGTAGATGCTAATGTGTCTGCTGTGTGTGACTTTTCCTCAGTGCTGACAACAAGATATATCAACTGCTGATTTATTACAAAGATGCCCACCAGCCCACTGCTGTGGTGGAGGCAGGACTGGCCTCTGCCAAGCCTGCTGAGTGCACATTAGTGAAGCTGTTTTACTTTGCAAGTAAAGAGTTCATCATCTTCCACCTGCTGAGTTACATATGTTGGAATAAATGGTAAAAGCCTGATTTGTGGCCACTTTTCTGTCTCTCCTCTGTGTTTCAGGCACTCTGATGGGTGATCCAGTAGCGATGCTGAGCCTGTACCCTGAGTTCCCCCAGGCTGGGATGTCTTCAGTCTCCTCATGTGGAGATTTTGTGTTCTTATTGGATCGATCGGAAGTATGTTTTGACGTTTAGACAGCAGCCAGAGTCATCAGACTCTCATTGGCAGTGCCAGGGTATTCATTATGTGTAATTTGTTGTATAGTCCCTCTCACACAGTGGCCTGGTCTTTTCTCTCCTCCCTTAAGGACACTCTGCTGCTCCTATTGAAGAGCTTACCAATGGGCTGCTATTTCAACAGCTACAATTTCGGGTTCGGCTGTGAACACATGTTCAGGTGAGTGTAAGTGACTCCTTCATTTCATTCAGCTCACAAGAAATGTGTGGCATTCTCACTTGATTATGTGATGATTATGTTATTTTGATCCCATAGACACTTAGCAATTGAGCCAAGATAGCCTGATATTGCTGTTTGACATACCTTCAGACTACACTAAATACACAAAAAGACCCTTTTTTGTCCTAAGGCATTTATTAATTCAATTCATCCATCCATCCATAGATTCATAGCGTAAAAATCATAACATATACAATTATGATGACAATGGCAAAATTGTAGTGTATATATATAGATAATTATTATGAAAAGTGTGAGATGTATAACATAAGGGAAGACGATGGGTCCAGACGGACAACCGAGCAGCTCCAGGTGGAGCCCAACGAGCAGGACCTGAGCCACTCGTCCCCTGCACCATAGACAAAGCAACACTGCCCCAGCAGGTTGCTGTAGTCACTGATCCAGATACATCTCTGGACACTGAAATACCTGCTGAAAGTGATAGTAAGAAAGAAGAGACGGACGACAAAGCACAAAACTCCGGGAGAGGGAAGAAGTCAAGTTAGTAACATGCATTTATGGGACGAGAATGCAAATGATGGAGAGGAGGACAGAGGTGAAAAGAGAGAGGTGCATCCTGGGAAGTCTCCCGACAGTCTAGGCCTATAGCAGCATAACTAATGGATGGTTCAGGTTCACCTGAGCTTCCGTTCTACTTTTGGAGACTCTAGGAACCACAAGTAACCCCGCATTCTGAGAGCGCAGTGTTCTAGTGGGGTGATAAGGTACTATGAGCTCTGTAAGATACGACGGTGCCTGACCATTAAGAGCTTTATAGGTGAGGAGAAGGATTTTAAATTCTATTCTGGATTTCACAGGGAGCCAGTGCAGAGAAGATAATATTGGAGAAATATGATCTCTTTTCCTTGTTCCTGTCAGTACACGTGCTGCAGCGTTCTGAATCAACTGGAGAATTTTAAGTGACTTTTTCGGGCTGCCTGATAATATGGAATTGCAGTAATCCAGCCTTGAAGTAACAAATGCATGGATTAATTTTTCTGCATCATTTCGAGACAGGAAGTGGCTGATTTTTGCAATGTTACTTGGGGGAAAAAAGTATTAGTTTCTAACTCTGGGAGCGTGGGATAAACAGTATAATTCCCCAGAACTACTGTGTCTCTGAACTACCTATTTAACGAATTCACACACATTTAGGCTATTCTATATGATCTCCTTTTGATAACTAATGTAATATTCTTTCACTGAGCCTCCCCTGAAACTGTTTGGAGACCCCTTGGGGAGGCCCGCCTCCCACTTTGAAAACCTCTGTTCTATGGTGATCTGAGTTTGAATCAGGAGTTTACCATGTGTTGATACTTGAAAACCACAAGCTGCAGTGTAATTACTAATAATGGCTGTTTGGTTAAATGTAGTGGAATATATAGCTCAACATTTCCATCAGAAATGTCGAGTGAGTGAAACTATGAAGTTTTAAAATGAGTCAAAGATCAAGTACAGAGCAGTGACCGCTGCATGCATGACTTGTCCACAACAGTAACCCTTTACCTACAACAATGTGGACAGGGAGAACAGGTAGCTTTATTGTCAAATGAATTTAAATGAGTGGGTTTTATTAGACATTCATGGAAGTGGGCACATACACACACAGATCAAAGTTACAGAATGTTCGTGTGACATTCCATGTGACAGTCTGCATGTACTTACAGCACACGCTGTAACAAACTCAAAATTCTGACATTAAGCTCAGAGTTTCCTCACTCACACTCACAAGGTAACCAGATTCATTTAGCATTTTACAAGACAGCGTTGTAAAATGAGCTTGACAACCGAAGAACACTTGCAGTGGAAGATCTCCAAACTCCATGAAAAAAATGAGCGAGAAAGGGAATTCTGGTCAAAGGACTGCATTCGTAACAACCAGAAACTACAGAGCCTGGAAGATGAATTCCAGGCTGCCCAAGCAGAGTTCAAAACTGCAAAGGAGAGCGAGAGTGAATTGAGAAACAAGTTAAAGATCAGCAAAGGTAACAATAAGAAGCTTGTCCAGGCCAATGCTGACTTGGAACAATCTATAAAGATGAAGGAGGAAAAAATTAAAGAAATTCAGGCAAGTCTCCACCAGAAGCTAAATAAATCTGAGGAAGACCACGAGAAAAGGGTAACAGAACTGAGACAGCAGCATGATTCTCAGAAAGACTGAGAATCCTCCCGAGTGACCGAGCGCCTCACCCTATCTCTAAGGTAAATGGACTGCACTTGTATAGCGCCTTTGTAGTCTTTCTGACTACTCAAAGCGCTTTTACACTCCATAACATTCACCCCATTCACACACATTCATACGCTGATAGCAGGAGTACAAATCAGTACAAATTAAACTAATCATTCAGACACACTCACACACTGAAGGCACAGCTTCGGGACAAATTCAGGGTTCAGTATCTTGCTCAAGGATACTTCGACACATGGCTGGGGGAAGCCAGGATCGAAACGCCAACCTTCAGATCGGTGGACAACCACTCTGCCATGGAGCCCAGCCACCTTGCGGAGGAAACTCATTTTGTCCGCCTGTATCTGGGATCTTGTCGGACCCAAAGCTCAGTGACCTGAGGTAGTTGAGGTGGGGTTGAGGAGATCCTCGAAGTACTCCTTCCGAGGATGTCCCCGGTCGAAGTCAGTAGATTCTCACCCCCACTGTAAACAGTGTGTGCAGGGCACTGCTTCCCCCTCCTGAGGTGCCGGACAGTTTGCAAGAATTGCTTCGAGGCCAAGCAATAGTCCTTCTCCATGGTCTCACCGAAGTCTTCCCAGACCCGGGTTTTTGCCTCCGCAACAAACCGGACTGAGCCTCGCTTGGCCCTCCGGTACCCATCAGCTGCCTCCGGAGTTCCTCGAGCCAACCAGGCTCGTTAGGACTCCTTCTTCAGCTTGACGGCATCCCTTACTTCCGTGGTCCACCACCAGGTCCGGGGGTTTGCCGCCACGACAGACCCGGAGACCTTATGGCCACAGCTCCGACCGGCCGCATCGACATTGGAGGTGGTGAACATGGTCCACTTGGACTCAATGTCTCCAGCCTCCCTCGGGATCTGTTTGTCGCTCTGACCAGAGACTCTGTCAAACGTTCCCAGCAGACCCTCACAGTATGTTTGGGTCTGTCAAGTCTGGCCAACTCCGATGGCGGGGGAGGAAAGGTCATTCCTCCCAATCACGCCCCTCCAGGTGTCACTGTTGCTTCCCACGTGAGCGTTGAAGTCCCCCAGTAGAACGACGGTTTGAGCACTTTCCAGCACCCCTCCCAGAGACGCCAAGAAGGTCGGGTACTCTACACTGCCGTTCGGCCCATAAGCACAAATAACAGTAAAAGACCTATCCCCGACCCGAAGGGAAACGACCCTCTCGTTCACCGGGGTAAACTCCAACACATGGCGGTTGAGCTGGAGGGCTATGAGCAAGCCCACACCAACCCACCGCCTCTCACCGCGGGTAACTTCAGAGTAGTCCAGCCTCTCTCAAGGAGTTGGGTTCCAGAGCCCAAGCTGTGTGTGGAGGCGAGAACAACTTTCACTAGTCGGTATCTCTCGACCTCACGCACCAGCTCAGACTCCTTCCCCCAGAAAGGTGTGGCCCTAGAGCCAAATTCCGTGTCCGGGGATTGGGTCGCCGAGGCCCCCGCCTTCGATTGCCACCCAATCCACAGTGCACCGGCCACTTATGGTTCCTCCTGCAGGTGGTGGGCCCACAGGATATAGCCACCACGTCGCTCCTTCGGGCTGAGCCCGGCCAGGCCCAGCGCTCACAAGCCTGGTGGCTGGGTGTCCTAAAGAATTCTTTAAAGGCACCTGGGACTCAGCAAAACTATCCCAACATGAAGCACCTCCTGCTTTAAGTTGTTAACAAATGTATGCATTTAGCTGGTGATGTCAAATCTAGGTAAATTGACAGTAAAAAGTCTGTTGAATAACTCACAACCAAGAATTCCCCAAAGAGAAGCACTTATAAACACAAAACTCATCAGTGGCTCTATTTGAAGTGATCTGAGATGATTCTCATAAAAAATGACATCCAGTACATTCTGTTGTTTTGTCAATTAAAAGTACCCCAACAAGTAGCACTTACTGAATTCAACAGTCAAGTCAATGCTCAAGTTAGGGTGATACTATTGACTTGTACAAATGGCCAAAAGACACCCAGTAAGAAATTATCTAGAATACATGTCCTAAAGAATTCTTGAAAGGGAACCTGGCACTTCAGACGTCAGCAAATCTAGACCAACATGAAGCATCTCCTGTTTTAAGTTGTTAACAAATTCGTAAATTTCGCGTGTCATGTCAAATTTTGGTATATTGACAATGAAATGTTTGTTGAAGAACTCACAACCAAGGAGGAGCACATATGAACACAAAAATCAAAAGGAAGTAACTTCTGTGCAACATGCTCTCCTGCACCATACATTTCATCCTGGCCTGATGGACTTTAGGCCACGCTCATTCTTGCAGGCCTTGCAAGCTCCCAATCCAACATTGAGGTGAAGAGCCCAGCTGAAGGCTTAGGTGGCTTAGGCCGTGACTGTGGCTGCTCCCCAGCCTTGACAAAGGTGATGCTCCTCCGGTGGCAGCCGTTCTTATTGTTGGCCATAGCTTTGGAGACGGACTCTGCAATAGACTTTAGCAGCCGATCGTGCCACCAGCGGTAGCGGCCCTCCCCCCATCCTTAAGATGTGCTCTAGGGAAGGCTATCACTAGGCCTTCCTATGCTCTCCACTTCCGACCTGTCCGCACCGTGATGCCTGCTGATGCCACCCTCGGGTCCTTGGAATCCCGATAGAGCAGTGCCTCTCTAGTGCAAGAGACCTTAAACTCCTCGCCGAGGAGCTGGAGCTTGTTTCTCTTTCCATAAAGTGCTGCACTACTCAAGCTGCACGGAAATCCCAGCCAATATATAGCTACTGACCTTCTTCTCCATGGTCTCCACTGTTGTCAAAGTTACCTCATACACCAGAAAAGGCAAGAGGACTCGAGGTAAGATGCCATGTTGGTATATCCAGGCCTTAAATCGGCCTGGTAGACCGATTTTTCGACTGTGGTGAGCCAAGATTCAAGCTCCTTGTTGGTGGCTTGGATGGCAGTAGCATCCCTGAGGCTACAGTCGAAGACCTTACCAAGGCTCCTGACAGGCTTCTCAGTGATGGATGGAATTACAATACCATCCACCTTGAAGCGGAACTTGTCCACCACTTTCCCCCTCTTCAACACCATGGACCTGGACTTGTTAGGCTTGAAAGTCATCCTTGCCCAAGATAACTTTTTCCAGGCCCTGGAGTATACACCGGCCTCCTGGTACTGATGGTGTAGTTACAGTGAGGTTATCCTTAAATGCACTGATAGGGGACTAACGGATGCCAGACTTGGACAGAGGGCCTCTGCACTCAACTTCTGCAGCTTTAACCACCATGTTCATGGCAAGGCCAAAGAGAATAACTGAGATGGTACACCCAGTTATAATCCCCTTTTCAATTTGGTTACATTCTGATGTTAAGTTCCCCGAAGAGACTCTAAGCCTGAAGTCCCTGTAGTAGTTCAATAACAGATCCTTAATCTTGCTCGGTACCTGGTGGCGATCCAGGGTCGTCTCAACAAGCTTGTGGGGAATGGAGCCGTATGCATTGGCAAGGTCCAACCAAAGCACCACATGGTCTCCCTTTCCTTCGCGAGCCTCTCTAATCAGCTGCGTGACAACCCCAGTGTGTTCTAGGCAACGGAATTCCACCTTTCTGCACAGAGGTGTCAATGTAGCCATTCTTGAGGAGGAAGTCTGTCATCCGTCGGGCTAGCACACTGAAGAAGATCTTTCCCTCCATGCTGAGAAGCGAGATGAATCTGAACTGCTCCAGTTTGGTTGAGTTGCCCTCCTTCAGTATCCAGACTCCCTCCGCATGCCTCCACTGGTCTGCCACTGTGCCCCTGCGCCACACCACTCGCAAAATCTTCCATAGAATCTTGAGCAGCTCAGGGCAACGCTTGTACACCTTATAGGGTACACCACTGGTTCCCAGAGCTGAACTGGCCCTGGCAGCTGAAACCACCTCCTGAACTTCCCTCCATGTGGGCTCTCTCTATGAGTTTCACGGTAGTCTAGATGTTTCCTTCTGGCATTTAAAGTGTTGTGTCCCAGTCGCAGTGGAAGTGATCTTTCTTGCACTGATTTGCCCATCTTAAATACAGTATGCAACCACTTGCACCCAACTCCGCCTTCTTTGTCATGAAGTTTCAATGGTCTTGACAATGGTAAGTAAACAATTACTCTCGTCAAAGTTGATGAACAGACAGCCATCAGCTTAACTTCATGCATTCCTTTGAAGTTGATGAGTGGTCAATTAGACTCCATTGAGGGTCCTTTCTGCACATCATTGCCACATGGTGGCCAACGGCAGTACTTTAAAGCAATTGAAAAAAGCAGTTAGCACTGAATATCAATTCCAAAGGGCACATTATGCAAAAGATTCTAAGACAGCTACTGAGACAGTTGAAATCAGTTCATGTCTACAAAATTAGGAATCTACATGATGGTTATATAGGGATTCAGTATAGAATCACACCACCATTTCAAAGCACTTTGTTATATTTACTTGTCTTGCACTTGGGTTGCAGAATGTGACTAAAATTGAAGGGCATCTCTTACTGAAGTTTTCATGTACATTTACATTTAGTCATATAGCAGATGCTTTTATCCAAAGCCACTTACATATGAGGAAGACAATGGAAGCAATATAACAACACAACTTAACAAAAAGCATAAGTGCATCAAAAAACGAGTCTGATTAAAGCCCAGCACAGTGTACAAAGCTAAGGATAGGAAGGTTGTTTTTTTTTTTAGCAGAGTTAGAAAGGCAGAAGAAGTTAGTGATTGTCAGTTGCACCTATTCCATTTCAGTGAATAATGTATCTGCAGTCATGTTACTTGATCAGTCCGGAACGTTTTTGCTGCATTCCGATGACAATGTTATGAGCGTAAATGAATGTGCAGTAAGTTACTGCTTTCACCTTTAAGTTGATCTGTAGTTTTGTATACGTGAATTTTGCTGATTGTGATCCCCCTCACCCATCCTTTATTGTCTGTGAGAGGCCACCGCCCCAAAAGAAATGGGAGCATCTGACGGAGCTGATTGAGCCCTGGTTCTTTTTCTCTCTGGTGTGGAGTGTAGGAGCCACGAGAGACACAGCCAGCTGTGAGCGCTTCAGCGCCTGGCTCAAGAACAAGATGGCAGAAGAAAAGGTCATATCAGCATCTTTGCTTTAGCGCCCCACTACTAAATGATTTAAATGGGATTTGTTTTGATAGCTATATGATTTCTTGACAGATGTATATTTTGATTAACGTACTTCAGATCCAGTTATGTTTTCCAGAGGAGGCCCTGGTGTATGACTACAGGGTTGATGATGCAGGGATTAGTAACTTGGAGGATGATGATGAAGATGAGAAAAGAAAAGGAAATAGATGCTTAATTATACAGACTTTTCATGCAACCAAGGCCAACACATGCATTTTTGCTTTTCACTCAATCCTTTTTGCCTGTACTGCAGGTACAGTGGGTCAGCTGGATGAAATGAGAGACAAAGTACGCTGACATCATCGTTCCCACTGCTGATACAGTGAGAATGTTATTCCTCATGGATATATTTTTGACCAATAAGAAACCTGTGAGTACTTTGATTGTAATTTAACTTCACACATCTGTCCACAAATGTCCACTATGTTTAAACCAAATGTTAAAAAACTGTCAAAACTGTATCACATGTAAATTGTAAACATTTTATACTGAGGCACCTATTGGGAATCCAATAATAAATGCTTTACATTGAAATGCTTTGATTCCCTTGAAAATGCACCATTAGATTACATTTATATTTGTCGTGTGTGGTCCCGGTGCTCTGTATTGGGCCCACTGGCACAGGAAAGACCCAGACCATGTCAGAGAAGCTGCTGAAGAACATGCCTGTTGAACACATCACACACTTCCTCATGTTCTCTTACCGCACCTCAGCCAACCAGACTCAAGATTCCATCGACAGTAAACTAGATAAAAGGTATGCCTGCTCTAATAGATTGTCCATCCAACTCAACATTATTTATAATGCAACAATATGTTTGTGACTCACCATTTCCATGATGCATGCGCCTGTGTTCTGGCGGAAAGGTGTGTTTGGACCTCCAAAAAGGCAGAACTTCATCTTCTTCACTGATGACATCAACATGCCCATGTTGCTCAGCCTCCTGTTGAACTGCTGAGACAGTGGATGGACCATGGAGGCTGGTATGACAGGAAACAGATAGGTGAGAATACTGGAGGCCATTTCCATTTTCTTAACTCCGCCCTGTTCCTTTAAGCTTTCAGCTTAGCTTGAAACTAATATCAGTTACTTAATAACAGTACTTGGAGGGTTTCCTCATGCCTCAAATATAAATTGTTACTGTTTTAATACATAGATTTGAGTTTTGATATTTTCAGAAATGTGAAACATCTCATTAGATGGAGCTTCTCTTTTGTTTTCCTGCCCTTTCTCCACAGGCACATTCAAGCACATAGTGGACAACCATTCTGCCTGTGCTGTGGGACCCCCAGGTGGAGGCAGGAAGCCCATTAGCCAGCATTTCACACGCCCTGTCCTTTACTGAAATGGAGGATGCCAGCAAGAAAAAGAGTTTCTTCAGCGTTCTTGGCAGTTGGAGGGGTGAGTCGGGGCTGCTAGTGTGGTTGAATTTACTGGTAGGACAGGTGTTGCACAGGAGAGAACACTTACATTGGCTTGTGAAAAAAGTTTCTAACTGAATATTTGTTCTCTTTCAGAGGGAAATATGAGTAAAAAGGAACCAGGCAGTAAGTCAAGGACACAGAGAAAGGAAGTAGACTTGAGTGCAACGTGTGTAAAATTGAATATAGTACTGAGCATAGGTTAGTATAGCTAGTAGGATATAAGAGGATACAACACAATATCATTGTCAGTTTAAGTCATTTTATTCATCGAGCACATTTAAAAGTAATAGATGTTGACCAAAACTTGTGGAAGTGTCTGCGTATAAAGCATTGTCTCAAATCCTCCAGTAAAATGATTTTCACGTTTGAATTTCATGTTTTAATTTTTTCACTTCTATCCCTCTGTTTTTCATCAGGACCTGTGCCAGCAATCTAGTCGCTGTAGACGCTACTCTCCGAGCCTACTCTACCATTTCCTCCCAGCTCCTCCCAACTCCAGCCAAGTCCCCTTACACCTTCAACCTCAGAGACCTGTCCGACGTCTTCCAGGGCATCCTCATGGCAGAGGCTGGAATGAAAGAGGTACTTAGAGCCAACAGAATCACATTACTATTAGGAAATAGATTGTTGGAATATCCTCTAAGGTTTATTCACTTGATCCTTTAGGTACTTACAGTAGGATAACTGTGGAAATTAAATTTTCCATTAGACGCTACTGGTAGAACCAGTGAACTGTATGGCTTATGTCACGCTGACAACGCTGGTCATGTCAAATCTAGGTAAATTGACAGTAAAAAGTCTGTTGAAGAACTCACAACCAAGAATACCTTATGAACACAAAATCAGAAGTGCCTCCATTTGAGGTGATCTGAATGTGATT
>WNGW01000209.1:0-17250 GCA_011952105.1 Coreoperca whiteheadi
TACGTCGGATGCCCTTCCTGACACAACCCTCTGCATTTATCCAGACTTGGGACTGGCACATGAAGACACTGGCTTGTGCCCCCCTGCGGTTGCATTGACAACCATAGATTGTAAAAAAAATAATATTGACAACGTGTAAGTGACTTATAAGTGTTACGATTTTTTTCATAAAGCAATACTATTAATCACTCTTTATGTCTTTCAGTGGGTTTTACAGATCTGTAACAACCAATGAAAAAACATTCATAAAGAGCCACTGGACTGTCAAGCAAATCCTCACAGCTCATAGCGCCGCCCCTCCTCCTCCAGCAGGCAGCTGGCACACACACAAGCGCAACGCAGAGCTGAACGTAATCAATGATCTTGTAAGGGTAAATAAAGAGCTGTTTTTAAAATAAGTTTAGTGTTTTCTTTACTCACGAAATACCATGTCTATAAAGGTTAATATTTATAAGTCTGAGACATGGGATGGTGAAGACAGAGAAAGGGTAAAACGGAGTGCAATTTACTCTCGCGATCGACTGAAAAGCAGCCTGCGATCGACTGGTCGACTGCGATCTACTGGTTGAGCACCCCTGATTTAAGGCCTGCCACGCATAAAAACACAAAAAAGACTAACTTCCACTTCTTAGGTCATGTGATTTCCTGTCAACTGAGGAGATGGCCTTGCAGAGGTCTGCCATTTTGTGTTTGCAGTTAGTCTTGCTTTAAGGCCCAGCGTTTCTAAAAACAGCCCCTGAAGAATTTGAAGCCACTTTGAAGATCTGACAAAGAGGTTATTGAGGTAGAGTTGTGATCAGCAGCTGATGGTTAAAATCCCCACACTGTGTGGGTAAAGTGAATGTGTCAGGACCCAGAGGTGTTGAATGTGTTTGTTGTAAGGCTACAGTACCGGCAGGCCTCATTGAACGCTGCTGTAAGACATCCCACACACCACATGTTCCTCATTTACACTGCAATGAGAAAGGCATTCTGGAAAGTGTCAAAGCCCACTGTTGTCATTTACAAAGCGCTATGGATATGTCAGTGTCTATGTGATGCATTGTGAACACACAATAAAACATTTTAATTTCCCAGTGTTTTCTTTCTAGTGTGTATTTGTGATTTAAAGCGGTCTGTGTGTGTTTCACGTTTTTACATGTCTGAGCCATTCCCTGGTAAGTGTATTTGTTTGTGTGTTTATCTTCATTATGCTGTGTAGGTGTACTCATGTGATTTTTGTGTGTGTGGTTTGGCCAAGCAGTGATTTAAACAGTGCACTGACAGCTCTGAATTCTTGAATTTTATTCTCTCTTTGTCCCCCTCCTTCCGGTCTGTCTGCCAGGTTTCTCATGCAGCTGTTACCCCCAGTACACCGGAGGGCACTGTGAGATGGAGATAACGGCCTGTGTTCCCAACCCGTGTCAGAATGGTGGTGCGTGTAAGGCCATTGGCAACGCGTTCCTCTGCAGCTGCAGGAGAGGCTTCAAGGGTCTGACGTGAGTTTCAGTCCAAAAACACAAACCAGAACTAAAAGCCCCTAAAGGGTCAATTTACTCACATTCTGGAAAAATGTTGTTGAATTGAATTGAAATTTAACATTTCAGAAATTTGGTTTACCAGAGTCTGGAACTATTTTCTATGGAAGAAATAATCTCTTTGAAAACTGCAGACAATGTGTTCTGTGGATTATCCTAAATATCTTGTGGTTAATTAAAAAAATAGAAATTCCATTAACCTCCACTGTTTTGGGATGATATCAGATCATTTTGGTCTTAGTTTTAGTTTTTTTGGTTATTGTCCACATATTGTCAAAACTATCTCCATAACTAGATAGTGAACTGGCCCTTTAAAGCCTTATGCCAGGGACACACAGGCCTGAAGCTCTGCCCGCTTCATTTTGGCGCCCATGTTAACCAATTAAAAATAAAAGATTTTATTTATAATGCACTTTTCATTCTGGAGAATCTCAAAGTGCTACAAGGTAAAATGACTAAAAACAAGTAAAACTACAGAATAATAAAAACAATCAACACATAAAAGCTTTTTTTAATAGAAAGGTCTTCACTTCTGCTTTAAAAGGGTCCAAGGCTCTGTACTGCTCTTAAGTCGGTGGGGAGATGGTTCCAGCGCCACTGAACCATCAGCTGAGCAGAAAGCTCGGTCCCCCTTGGTACGGAGCCTAGTGGTGGGGACCTGAAGAAGGATGTGGCCTGATGATCTGAGGGTGTGGATGGAGGATTGCAGAGTGATGCATTCTTGTAGATTTGGTGGTGCATGTCCAGCGATGCATTTATGTGTAAGCAGGAGGATTTTGAAGTCAATCTGGGATGAAACGGAGCCGTGCAGTGAGAGTAGAATAGGGGTTATGTGTTCATATTTACAGACTCTTGTTAGGACTCTGGCAGTGCTGTTCTGGATGTATTAGAGCTTCTTGATGTTCCTGCCAGAAATTACAGTGAACAGTCCTTTGCAGTAGTCCAGCCTTGTGGAGATAAAGGCATGGACATGTTTCTCTGCATCAGGAAGGGTTAGAAGGGAATGGAGTTTTTCAGTTGTTTCGTAGATGGTGGAAGGAGGTCTTGCAGATGTGTTTTCTGTGGTCATTGAAGGTTAGCTTGGGGTCAAACCGAACCCCTAGGTTTGTGACTGAGGAGGAGAGATCGATGACCTGGCTGTTAAAGGTGAGCTGGGATATGGGAGACGAGCGGATATGAGGAGGGGTGCCAACAATGAGTGCCTCGGTTTTACCAGAGTTCAGCTGGAGGAAGTTACTGTTCATCCATGCCTTTGTCTCCTCAAGAAATTTGGTGAGTCATGTCAGGATTATGGAGGGGCTTGGGGCAGTTTTGATGTAGAGTTGTGTGTCATCAGCATAACAGTCGAAGGACAATCCAAGTCTGCTGATGCTCAGAGATGTATTATAGTGTTCCACCAGTTCGTCCACTGTTGCAGAGACTGGGCAGTTGATGTGTTGGAGGACTACAGTGATGGAGGTTGGATCAGTTTTTTTCCAGTTCTGGAAAGATATTTGTGGCTTGGGTCTGATAATAGGCACCAAAAATGTAAAGGACATGAAGACCAACTTGTGGTCAGACACACCCAGATCGATTAACTCCAGGCTGTTTATGGGTGCTGAGTCAGTGATGACCAGATCTAGAGTGTGGCCCTTGGTGTGTGTGAGAGCAGTGTGTGTGTGACACATTGCTGGAGACCAAGACAATGAATAAAACTCAGGAATTCTCTTGCAAGATGACAGGAGGGGTTGTCAATATGGATATTATAATCACCAAGAATAACAATTCTGGTTGACATGGAACAGAGTGATGTGAGTAGATCATGTATTTCAGGGAGAAATGAGGAGTGTGGTTTGGGGGGATGGTATGTGAGAAGCACTGTTCAGTTCAGCCCGATGAATGACGGCCAAACCATCCCCACGTCCGGAGCTGCGGGCTTTCTCCATGTAGCCATAGCCCATCTAGCACTGAGTGGTCCCCTGTTTTGTGCCAAGTTTCCACTAGGCACATGAAGTCCAGTCCTTTATCCAGAATATGATTGTGGATGAGCAGGGCTTTATTGGTGAGGGATTGTGTGTTGAATAATTCCGTAGTGGCAGGAGACAGAGCTGATGGTGGAAGTCTCTGTAAGCTCCGCATTACACTGTGTCCCAGCCACGTTTTGTATTTCTCCCAGCGCTAGAGGCTCTCAAAGGGAGGAGGTGGGCAGGAGGGCTGCTACGTATTCCAAGTTGATGTTCCAAGTGTCATGATGACGTCGCAGAGGTGCGACACATGCAGCTGACGTCGCAGTAAAATGTAAATGGACTGTACAGCGCCTTTCTAGTCGTCTGACTACTCAAAGCGCTTTCACGCTACATATCACATTTATCCATACACTGATGGAAGGAGCTAACTGCCCATCAGTACAAATTAAACTAATCATTAACACACCGAAGGCACAGCTTCAGGAGCAATTTGGGGTTCAGTATCTTGCTCAAGGATACTTTGACGCATGGATGGGGGAAGCCGGGATCGAACCGCCAACCTTCCGATTGGTAGACACCCACTCTGCCACTAAACCACAGCCGACCCCAATACATATATATACCGGGACCGGCGCAGAAGTCCAAGCTGCCTTATGGCTGTAATGAAGGGTGGAGCAATGATCCTGTTAAGACTCAACAGTTGAGAAGTGGAATATTTTAACATTATGCCGGACGGTGGTGACGTTAGCCAGTAATCAGCCGGCAATTACGGACCGTACCGGCTCACCAGTCAAGCCGAGCTAGGCCAACAGCAGTAGTCCTCTGGCACCAAGGGGAAAAGTTCTTGCAATAATACAAGGCAACTTGTATGGGATATCAAAAGAGTCTAAAAGCAATCCACTTTATTTGAGACAAGTTGTACAACAGTCGCCTAATCAAAATGAAACACTGAAATACGCTATATTAAAGTCAGAAGTGGAGAAGCGGTGAACAAACAATGCAAGCGTCCTCTCTCTACATCTGTCCGAACCATTTAAGAAATAACTATTCATCTCTTCCATGTTTTGGTGCTACACTCTCATCTGACATACTGTACTAGATGCAACATACAGTATATCCAATCTGTATGGATTGAATATACTGTCTGAATTGGGCTGACAGAGCGCGACGCGGCATGGGGCTCCACTGGGAAATCGTGCCCAGCAGCAATAATTTCAGGATCTGGTCTATTTTTTTCCCCGTGCCAGAAGCGAATCTGGCAAGATAACACTGATAATCTGTTATAAACAATATAAATTGATATTATATATGATATAAATGCCATTCTTCCTGCTGCCCCTCCCCCATGATGAAATATCAAGATCTGCCCATGGATATTTAGTAGAAATAGTATTATTGCTGTTTGTTTGTTTATTTTAAATAAAATATTTTAAATATGTACATATTATTCCACATATTTCTCAGTTGTCTCATAACAGAGAGCAAGAGAGATGAGCACACAGGCCTGTGTATGCCCCTCCCCGAAGATAATCACAAGGTGATCCAACAGCCAGGCTACTGCTCGCTGGAGAATCTAACTAGCTTCTGCCTCCTGTGTGTCCCTGTTAGGCTGTCAGTAGGGTTTCCGGTACAGTTATCATACATGGGACAATTTGCAATTTTACAGTTTGCTGAACTTTAGAGCTGTGACCCAGTTCTAGACAACACTGATTCTAAGCATGTTTTGAGTTTGTAGTCTGTTCACACTGGAAAAGTGACAAACTTAAGTATACTCAAAGATGCCAGTATATGCAGACTGAAATAGGCTTGGTTTTTGATTATGCTGTTGATGTGCACTTTTGTCCCACAATGCATGCAATGCAAGGAAGAAGAAAAGAATAGTTCTAAAACATCACAATAAATCGCTCTTGAGGGGGAGACTGCTCAAAGAAGAGCTTGGAAAACAAACAAAAGTTTATGTCTGTTGTCAAAGAGCAAAGAGAGTTCAGCTTTTGTGAGTTCACACTGCCATTTCATTAGCAGTTGAGTTATGAGCTTCACAGATCCAACTCCCACATGAGAAGATAGGCCTTTAGCATCAAGTAACATTGGTCCACAGAGATCAACCACATGCCAAGTGTAACAACTCCAGCTGAAACGAATTGCTGAGACACAAAGGGTCCTGTTATACGCGCCACGTGGAAGTGGGTGCCATGCACTACTGGCTCTTTCAACAGCCATGACAGGGACTCACAGCCTGTCCTCCTTGTCTTTTGGAACACCCCTCACACAGTAAACAGTCCTTGATAAAACTGTGGGAGACTACGCAGTTTATGAGCCCTCAGGTCCATCAAAAAAAGAGACTCCGCAAGACCCAAATTCCCGCCTCGTGTCAATATGGCTTTTGCCAAGGGTCTCCAGACAAGGTCCTTGGGCCCAACAAGAAGTCTCTGGATAAACTGGAGTTGAAAGACAGCACCCCTACTGGCGAGATGAACGAGTCTTTGCCCCCCTTCTTCTTTTGGTAAAAAGTACACTTTGCGGGACCCAATGCAGATGGTCCCAAAAAAAGTCCACTATCACCGCCTGTATCCTAGCCAGCAGCAATGCCGTTGGGTCCACATACGATAAGCGTTGCCACAGCATGGCTGACACTTCATTGTTGATCACCAGCGTGCGACCTCTAAAAGACGTGTGGCAAGATCCATTTCCATTTTTTGAGACGTCCTTCAGCTTTCTCTAACATTTCGTCCCAATTTTTCCTTACAAAAATCTCATCCCCAGATAAACGCCAAGATATCTCAAACCACCCTTGTTTAAAAACAACCCAGCAGGTAGCACGAGTTGTTTATGAAGCTCACCACTAACTACTACAGCTTCACTCTTGTCCCAGTTAGTCTTAGCAGAGGACAATACCCCAAAATCCTTAATATTTCTACGAGGGTGTCAATATCTTCTTGTTTGTTGACAAGAACAACCACATCATCAGCATATGCAGACAATATGAAAACTGTGTCACATCCAGGAAGAGTTACACCCAAAAGGAAGTACAACATGCCAGACAATGAGCAGCCTTGTCTGACCCCCCTCTGAACCTTAAAAGGAGCACTAAAACCACAGCTGATTTTCAAAATACTCTCAATGTCCCTGTACAAAACTTGGATCATCTCTATGAAACCAGAGCTGAACCCGAACGCATCTAGCGTTTGCCACACATACCGATGTTCAACTCTGTCAAATGCTTTTTCCTGATCTATTGAGATCAGACAAATTTCACAGCCCAATGAGTTGGAGAGGTCCATTACATCACGAATTAAAACGATATTGTCAGATATCAACCTGTTGGGTATACAGCCTCATGGCCAGTGTTGCCACAGTTACTTTGAAAAAGTAATCTAATTACTGATTACTCCTTTTTGTAATCTACTATGGCCCAGGGCACATCTACAGTCTTTGCACTCCACATACCAGCCTGTTTCACCATCCGATTTACTGTTTATCCTGAAAAGGCTTTATGAACAGTTGTGCACATGTTTACTTCCTTTGTGTCCTTTCATTTCACAAGGAGAAGATTTCCTCTTCTGAGCCACCTCATGTCTCCCCTCTCATCATTTTAAGGCAGGGTGTTGACCTCCACCTTTGGGTAGCCAACACGATTTGTTCTGATGGTCCCACAACAGCTTATGTTGTTTTTTTTAACAATTTCTCCAGCAGGAGAGGGCTAGTGTAATAATTGTCTACATAAAGTGTGTAGCCCCCACCGAGTGTCTGAAAAGGCAGCAGGTCCCACACAGAGAAGGTCAGACCGTGGGCTGTAGTGGACTCAGTGTTCCGCTGGTACACAAAAAAATTTAAAGTGTATGCTGTTTGGGAATCAGCAAGTACAAATATCTTATAGCCCCAAAAGTAGCAATATCAGCTAAACAACTTGTTCACGCCCTTTGTCTGAGATGTGAAGTACACACACACTCACCTATGTTTTTGGAGTGGGTGAGGTAGAGTTGCAGATGTACGAGCAGCAGACAACAATGAATATTCATCATCATTATCACTGTGGAATCAAAAGAAAAATACATTCATTTGCTGTCATAAGGTTTTGAAAAGGAGCAATAACATTGTTGTAATAATAGCAGTAACAATTTGAAACACTTGTATTCAATGCAGGGCAATATGGTAGATAGAAATGCAAGTCAACATCAATTCAAATAATACGAAACAATACATACCTCTCAATTGGGCTGTAATCCGGGTCAGAGTCACCTCAACACTATCAATTCTTCATCATCACTTGATGACTCCTCTGGGTAAATGTCGGCACCACCGTCTTGCAGACAAATATCCAAAACCTCTTCTACACTGTTTTTTTTGCCATTTTTCTAACAACAAAATGCCTGAGAATTTTTCGAAATTGTCGTCTGTGTGCACACTGCGTAATGCGTAAATCCAGCTCTGTAGGGATATATGAGCTGTTACGCGAGGGCATATCTCAGCAACCCATTGGCCAATCTGAATAAATGACATCTCTTCGTGACCGTCAGAGCCAGTAGGATCGATTCACCCCACCCACTTTCGACTTAGAAACACCAATGACCATCCAGATGGATGTAAACCCAAAGATAGAATGTTGCGCGATGAGAGCACTACCACCCTCTCAACGCTCCGTTTGTGCTTATGCAAGCAGCCAGTACTTCCGGACAGTAAGACACGAGAGTATACAGTAGCAGCGTTTTTTCGATTCAGAATATAACCTTTGACCTGAAAACAGCAAAGGTAACACACTTTATGATATAGCGATGTTTTTCTTTGTTACACTTTTGACTGTAGCTCGCTGAGATTCCGTCGCACGGCAACGTGGCAGACATCGTTGTATTCAGCAGCGTCTGCTCTTTCAGACGGTAGTGTGTGGGTAGCAGGAAGTGGTGAAGTTTATCAGCAGCGCGAAAGTGTGAAATACATATTTTCACATTTTTGATCATCCATCCATCCATCCATCCATCCATCTTCTTCCGCTTATCCGGGGCCGGGTCACGGGGGCAGCAGTCTAAGCAGAGACGCCCAGATTTCCCTCTCCCCAGACACTTCCTCCAGCTCTTTCGGGGGAATACCGAGGCGTTCCCAGGCCAGCCAAGAGACATAGTCCCTCCAGCATGTCCTAGGTCTTCCGCCGGGCCTCCTCCCGGTTGGACATGCCCAGTACACCTCCCCAGGGAGGCGTCCAGGAGGCATCCGGCACAGATGCCTGAGCCACCTCAGCTGACTCCTCTCAATGTGGAGGAGCAGCGGCTTTACTCTGAGCTCCTCCCGAGTGACCGAGCTCCTCACCCTATCTCGCCCTGCCAGAGACCAACATTCATGGGAACAAGTCTGACTTACTGCCGGCAATGCGAACCAAACTCCTGCTCCGGTCATATAGGGACCGAACAGCCCTTAGCAGAAGGCCCCAGACCCCCTACTCCCAGAGCACCCCCCACAGGTCGCTGCTAGGGACACAGTCGAATGCCTTCTCCAGATCCACAAAGAACATGTGGACTGGTTGGGCAAACTCCCATGAACCCTCCAACCTAGCGAGGGTATAGAGATGGTCCAGTGTTCCACGACCGGGACGAAAACCCCATTGTTCCTCCTGAATCCGAGGTTTGACTATTGACCGAATTCTCCTCTCCAGTACCTTGGCATAGACTTTTCCAGGGAGGCTGAGGAGTGTGATCCCCCTGTAGTTGGAACACACACTCCGGTCCCCCTTCTTAAACAGAGGGACCACCACCCCAGTCTACCAGTCCAGAAGAACTGTCCCCAGCCGCCATGCGATGGCGTGAATCAAGACAGCCCCACAACATCCAGAGACTTGAGGTACTCAGGGCGGATCTCATCCACCCCCGGTGCCTTGCCACCTAGGAGCTTCTCAACTACCTCAGTGACCTCAGCTTGGTGGATCGATGAGTCCACAACTGAGCCCTCGGCCTCTGCTTCCTCAATGGAAGACATGTCGGTGGGGTTGAGGAGATCCTCGAAGTACTCCTTCCACCGTCCAAGAATGTCCCCAGTCGAAGTCAGCAGATTCCCACTGTAAACAGTGTGTGCAGGGCAATGCTTTCCCCTCCTGAGCCGCCGGGCGGTTTGCCAGAATTTCTTCGAGGCCGACCGATACTCCTTCTCCATGGCCTCACCGAACTCCTCCCAGAACCGGGTTTTTGTCTCCACAACCACCTGGGCTGAAGCTCGCTTGGCCCTCCGGTACCCATCAGCTGCCTCCGGAGTCCCTCAAGCCAACCAGGCTCGATAGGACTCCTTATTCAGCTTGACGGCATCCCTTACTTCCGGGGTCCACCCCCGGGTTCGGGGGTTGCCGCCACAACAGGCCCCAGAGACCTTACGGCCACAGCTCCGAGCGACCGCGTCGACAATGGAGGTGGAGAACATGGTCCACTCGGTATCAATGTCTCCAGCCTCCCTCGGGATCTGGTTGAAGCTCTGCCGGAGGTGGGAGTTGAAGATTGCTTTGACCGGAGACTCTGCCAAATGTTCCCAGCAGACCCTCACAGTACGTTTGGGTCTGCCAAGTCTGTCCAACTTCTTCCCTCGCCATCGGATCCAACTCACCAACAGTTGACAGCTCCGCCCCTCTCTTCACCCTAGTGTCCAAGACATAAGGCCGGAGGTCGGATGAAACAACCACAAAGTCGATCATTGACCACGGACCTAGGGTGTCCTAGTGCCATGTGCACTGATGGACACCCTTATGCTTGAACATGGTGTTCATTATGGACAAACTGTGACTAGCACTGGAGCCCACGTGAGCGTTGAAATCCCCCAGTAGAACGAGTCCCCGGTTGGAGCACTTTCCAGCACCCCTCCCAGAGATGCCAAGAAGGTCGGGTACTCTACACTGCCAGTTGGCCTGTAAGCACAAATAACAGGGAGAGACCTATCCCCAACCCGAAGGCGCAGGGAAACGACCCTCTCGTTCACCGGGATGAACACATGGCGGCTGAGCTGGAGGGCTATGAGCAAGCCCACACCAGCCCACCGCCTCTCACCGTGGGCAATTCCAGATTAGTAGAGAGTCCAGCCTCTCTTTTTGATCATAATTAATATAATTGCCTAGGGTGTAATTGTGTTTCTTTCCGCTGTCGATGCTTGTTAAAAGCTTTTAGCGGAGTTTCTCCCCTTTGTTTTGGTGTGAAGCATGTTAGGGTTGGTGCTTCCGAGCCTGTGTACTGTTCATTTATACTGCACACGATTGTGTTAGCCCCATTTAAAGGGGGTTTTCGGGCTCAAAGGGTTTTTAATAAAAATAAAATAATGCCAGTCTTTCTTGAATTCACTTAACATAAATACTTGGTTTTAAGTCCAGCTTTTGTTGTTTGGGTGGTGGGGGACCTTCTGCTCTCTGCTTTGCACCACCTGGTGGGACTTGCTCTGTAAGTTTGACCACGCAGTGCTGCGACTCCCAGTGTTTCTTTAAATTTGACGAAGTGTTTTTGTAGCTAGATAACACTTTGTCACCACCAGCACAGAGTGTACAACGAACTTTAATATTGCCATCTTTAGCTGACACAAACTCAAAATAGTGTCTGTATTTCCAGCTAGAAAACGTGCATCTCTCTCCTCCCTCCATTGTTGCGTACGTTTGTGTCGCTGCGTGATATGTGTTATTACACATGATGGGAATTGTCGTCATGCTAAAAACGTGACTTGTCGCAAACGTGACTTTACTCCCCGAGATGCAAGGAGAAAGCAAAAATATGTTTTACTAAGGAAAATTAATAAAATATTAACGCACAGTGACTTGGATAAATAACTTTAATCTAATTACGGGTTTTGAAATAGTAACGCTTTAGATTACCCATTACTGAAAAAGGTGGACGGATTAGAGTAACGCGTTACTAAGTAATGCATTACCGGCATCACTGCTCATGGCCAACACCTTTGCCAAAAGTTTGTAGTCAGTGCAGAGCAGAGCTACTGGCCACCAGTTCTTAATCTCTTGTAAATCCCCTTTTTTAGGCAGAAGAATCAGAATTGCTCTTCTGCAGCTCACTGGCAAGTGTCCTTTGCTTAAACTGTCTCTGAGAACAAGTAACAAATCTTTACCAATCACAGGCCAGAAGACTTTATAAAAGTCCACAGGAAGGCAATCAATGCCTGGAGCCGCTTTCTAGCCTATGTAATGCAGAATACAGCTCATCAACAAAAATCTGTGCATCCAACTCTGCATTAGTCTCCTAAGACACCTGTGGTAAACCCTCATAGAAGGACTGCGCCACCTCTAGGTCCTCTTGAAACTCTTTCTTAAAAAGGCTTTCATAAAAAGCAACAGCACATTTACGGATCTCCACCGACTCTTGCAGCAATTGTCCGGTGCTTGATTGCAGAGAGTGCATGAGTCGCATTTGTCCATTCTTGATTTCAAGGCCGAAAAAAAAATGCGAAGGTGCATCTATTTTTACAATATTTTGATAACGGGAGCGAACCAGAGCTCCTTGGCCAGAAAAACCCAACAGGTTAGATAGGGCTGAATTTTTCCTTTTTAGAACTTTAAAATGTTCTCCTTTTCTTGTAGAAGCTGCCAAGTCTTGTACCTTCACTATATCTCTCTCCAATGCTTTCATTGTCCCGTGTGACATTGAGAGTATACATTTACATTTAGCAGACGCTTTTATCCAAAGCGACTTACATATGAGTACATTCACAAACCGAAGGCGCAGCTTTGGGAGCAATTTGTGGGGTTCAGTATATTGCTCAAGTATACTTCAACACATGGCTGGGGGATCAAACCAATGACCTTCCGATTGGCAGGCAACCATTCTGCCACCAAGCCACAGCCGCCTATGTTGCAGTATATTGCAAGCATAGCTGTTTAATCTTGCCCTTCCCTATGTCCCACCACTGTTGTAAAGATGTATACTCAGATTTCGTCTGTGTGTAACCACTTCAAAAATACTTAAAAATATTCTTACATTATCAGACAGGTGAGACACATTAAAATGCCAATAGGCACTGTGACATTTCAGAAAAGGAAACCTGTACAAGAGAAGATCTGAAATGCCAACTAGGTGTATTGAACAACCTTTTAGGGCATTATTTAAGCCTAGTCAAAGACAAAACATTATCTTTAACATGAGCCCAAGTATATTGACGCTGAGTATGATGAAAAAAGTCTCCAAACATCACACAGGTCATTTGTCTCAATTATTTTAACAAGACATTTCTTACTGACTCCATGTGGTTCAGGGTGATTTCTATCTACAGTTGCATCTTCAGTGCTGTTAAAATCGCCACCTAGGAACATGTATCCATCATTATCCTCACTACAATTACTAATTACAGTATTTAGGGTGTTTAAAAAGACCACTCTTTCTGTGCCTACAGTCGGAGCATATACATTGATGAAAGTTATTTATGAAAGCTAACTGCCTATCAGGACAAATTAAACTAATCATTCACACACACTGCCACCAAGCCACAGCCGCTATTTGGGCTCAAACTTTTAACACCAATTTTTTTAGACAAAAAACTGATTTGTCTGTAAAGATCGGTTGGCCGGGGCATCCTGTGTGTTTCACGAAAAGTTTAACTGACTCAAGAAACAACTGTAGATCCGGAAAAAAATCCTCCACTTTCACAGATCTCATGTCTTTTGTTCTTTGTAAAAAAGCTTGAATTTTTCTTAAAGAGTAAGCACTGTCCACATCCACCTGTGTATCTCCACTAACATCACTTTCGTTCATCAACCCGTCATCAGACTGAGAAAGAAAGCTCATTGGATTCATCTTTGACATTTTCATATCCTGTTCACTATTTTCTGGATTTTTTTCATTTGGTTGACATGTTGTACATATAGATGTTGTCCATCAAAACATCTTCCTTTTTAACCAACACTGACTCTGCTACTCTAGTTGCCGTTTGACCGACATTTAAATCATCTTGTATTTGTCGGTCACCAGCTAAACTAACCTCATTTTCCTGATCGCTTTCATCGCTTTCTTCCTGCGCCATTCCCTGCGGTTCGTCCGGTAACGAAGCGTTTCTTTCCTTCTGGACGGCTGGCAGGTCCGCTGCTGTGGCAGTTGCCCGCTTCTCACCTACTCTCTCTAGGGATCAGCAAAACACATGCCCTACAGCTCCACACTTAAGGCACTTCATCATTTCTGATGTTACGTGCACAGTGTAATCAAACTCATCGACCTTAAACTTAAACACTAGGTTCAACTCTTCATCGCTCTTAATAAGAATCATCTGAACTTGTCTCCTAAAAGACACAACTTGTTTAACATGAGGAGATTTTTATCGGAGACACAAATTTTCCGTGTCTTCCCAGTTCCTTTTCCAACATTTTTCAGAAAGAATTACCTTTTTAGCAGGATTTACTAGTGACAACACTGATGTATAGGTTCCTTGGATCACAACTCCACTCTCAAGTAGCTGATTTACTTTGTCCACATTGTCTAGAAAAATAACAGCACTGTTCATCCTTGAAGCATATTTTATGCTATCATACCCAACAAGTTGCCCCACTGCTAGACTACACTCTTCAACTGAGCACTTTTCAGGCGGAGACAGTTTAATAGTGTGTTGGCGTGTGAGTTTGTGGAAACTAAACTGTTCACCTGCTGCAGCCATGCTGACCAGCCATGCCTGTGGCCGCCGCCTTCACAAAACAAACTAACAGTAAGCCCGCACCAAACATCGTTCTCTAAACAGTACAACACCAAACAGAAAAACAAAAAGGTAGGAAAAGGAAAATTGGAAAACTCACAATCAACACGCTCTCAGCAGGACTCACCACGCTCACTCCCAGCATGCACTCCGAGAGAGAGAGAGAGAGATTGAGATTTAATAACAAACTTTATTCAATCATAAAAGCATAAATATTAAACACCCATCAAGTCCAAACCAGATCAAAAATTGATTCTTCCTCCATCACCGTGCAAAAATTCGAATTGTACCACCACTGTAATTTAAAGGTTTCTATATCATTCATTGCTTTATAATACTTAAACTCTACAACAATTCTTGACTTTTACATAAGCCTTAAAAAAGATGTAATCTCTTTAACACACCTATTTTCGAATCTGTTCTTCCTTGTTTTATAAATCGCCATTTTTGCCTGTCCAAACAGAAAATTAATCACTTGCCATTTGATCCTTTGTTTATGATTATACCCAGCCCCCAAAATAAAAGCCTCTGTTGTAAAATTTCCCCCCCATTTATCACACAATAAATCCAGCAATTCAAAAAGTGCATGGAGTCTTTCAGCCTCTAAAAAACAATGAAAAATGGTTTCCCTCAATCCATGAAACACACATTTATTATCAACATTGGGATTAATGACTGAAATAAAAGCATTAACAGCTACAGCCCCATGTTTCATTTCTGTCAACCCAAGTTTATCTCTCCAAACTGTATCAATCCTCCCATTTAATGTTACTTTATTTAAAACCCAGTGCAAACCGTCCCAAAAAAGTTCACTAGGGTTGCCTGCAAACGGGACAACAATCCAACAGGCGGATCCACACAAGATAATTTATGCCATAGTGTTGAGGCAACCAAGTTATTGATAATTAAAACCCTTTCTCTAAAAGACAATTGTGAATGGAACCATCAATTTTTCAACCATCAACACTTATTCAATTTTCCTTCAATTCATTCAAAAACCCCTTCCCAATTCTTTTGTTGAGTATTTGGATTCCCAAGATACACACCTAAATACTTAAACCCTTCTCTCTTCCAAACCATCCCAATGGGTAATTTTGGAAGTCCTCCCTCCCATTTCCCAACAGCCAATGCTTCACTCTTCTCCCAGTTAACTTTGGAAGCTGAAATTACTCCAAAATCATTAATAAAAGAAACTAACTTATTAATATTGTCTTGCCCATTTACCATAACCATGACATCATCAGCATAAGCAGAAATGTGATGTATTGCCTCATGAATATCATCAGGCAATACTAAACCATTAATCACGGTTCTTAATCCACTCAGCATTTGTTCAATAGCTAATGAGTAAGGCATACCAGACAGTGCACACCCCTGTCTGATCCCCCTATTGACCTTAAAAGGGGCGCTCAAACCACCATTGATCTTCAGCAAACTTTCAGTGTCCTAGTACAGCACTTTTATCATTCCAATAAAGTCAGAACTAAAACCAAATGCTTCTAGGGTGTCCCATAAATACTGGTGCTCCACTCGGTCAAATGCTTTCTGTTGGTCAATAGAGATAAAACCCAAATTCACCCCTACAAGACTTGAAACACTTAATATGAGATTAACATTATCAACAATCGATCTGCCCGGCACGCAGTACGCCTGGTCAACATGAATGACCTGCCCCATCACCTTTCTCAGTCTATTTGCTAAGGTCTTAGAAAGAATTTTAAGATCAGAGCAAAGCAAATTCACAGGTCTCCAGTTCTTGATCCCCTGTAAGTCACCTTTTTTATGTCAGTGTAATCACTGCTCTCCTACAGCTCAAGGACAAAGAGCCAACAGACAAACTTTCATTTAGGACTGCCAGCAGGTCCTCGCCCAGCACAGCCCAAAGCTCCTTATAAAATTCAGCAGGGAGTTCATCCATCCCAGGAGTTTTTCCGCTCTCCATGCCCTTCAGAGCACTCAGAAGTTCCTCTGCAGAAAGAGGTCTCTCCAGCTCTGCCTTGGAGTCCTCCTTGACACTTGGCAGACCTTCATAGAAGCTAGCAGATAACCGCTTGTCCTCTCTGTATTCACTACTGTACAATTTGCCATAGAACTGTACAGCTCGTTTTCGGATATCCGATGTCCGTGTTAGCTCTTGCCCATTCTCAGAGCGTATACAGTGAATATAACAACTCTGACCATTCTTTTTTTCAAGACTAAAGAAAAACTTAGTGTTAAACCCTGAAAACAAGAACGGACCAAAGCCCCCTGTGCTTTAATGCCAAGCAAATCTGCGAGAATACACGTCTTAGTTTTAAGTGTCTCAATATGTCTTCCCTCCCCTGCTAACCGTTGTGCTTCTATTATTTGAGATTCAAGTTTTTCCATTGATCTTATGATGTCCCGAGTAACACTGAAAGTTTACTGTTGACAAAAAGCTTTCACCTTAATCTTTCCATAATCCCACCACTCAAGCAAAAACAATGCTTTCTCAGTTTAAAATTATTCCAGAAGGAAGTAAACACATCCCTAAAATGTACATCACTTAACAGGGAATGCAACTGCAGGGGGGCACAAGCCAGTGTCTTCATGTGCCAGTCCCAAGTCTGGATAAATGCAGAGGGTTGTGTCAGGAAGGGCATCCGACGTAAAACACATGCCAGACTAAAAATGCGAATCATGACAATGACTTCCATACCGGATCGGTCAGGGCCCGGGTTAACAACGACCGCCACCGGTGCTGTTGACCTACAGGATACCGGTGGAAATTGGACTACTGTTGGTCGAAGACGAAGAAGGAGAGGAGGAAGGTGTGTTCGTAGACAGAGAGAGAAGAGGAAAGCTAAGAATGTAGGACTGACAGTAGGGACTTTGAACGTTGGGACTATGACAGGGAAGGCTAGAGAGTTGATTGACATGATGCAGAGAAGGACGGTGGACATACTGTGTGTCCAGGAGACCAGGTGGAAAGGTAGCAAGGCTAGAAGCTTAGGAGCAGGGTTCAAGTTGCTCTACCATGGGTCGGATAGGAAGAGAAACGGACGGAGTAGGAGTTATCCTGAAAGAGGAGTTTGTGAGGAATGTTCTTGAGGTGAAAAGAGTGTCAGACAGGTTGATGAGCCTGAAGCTGGAAATTGAAGGGGTGATGTTCAATGTTGTGAGTGGTTATG
>WNGW01000210.1:0-22926 GCA_011952105.1 Coreoperca whiteheadi
TTTAGACCGTTTTCTTTCTGTAAGTAAGCGTCATGTTTTTCGTGCTTGCTAAGTTAGTAGCCTAATGATGTGTGTAGTAATGTCGGCTAACGCTAACGTTAGCGGAACTATATTCTACATAACGTGGGTCGTAACGTTGGATGACGCTTGGTCAGTGCTTTATTATTTGTCCTATATTTCTTCACCAGTGTTGTCAGTGGGGAACATTAAAGACTGTCCCGTTAAAGCTGAGGAGAAACTTCAGTGTAACGGTCGCGGGCGTGCTCGTCACATGCACGAGCACACTCGCTGTCGGAGATGATGAGTTTTTCTGAGGCCAATGACTTCTCAGTCCTGACTCACGATGAGAGACTGCTTATGGACAGGAGGGCATTCACATGGCAGAACGTCAGCGCAAGGCTTGAATGTAGCATTTTAGTTTAAGCTAGGCTGCTAAGTTTGGTGCTATGCTAACTTAGCTAAATGTAGCCACCGACAATAACAGTCTGGGCTTGTCAAAGACAGGTGTGTGACTGCGGATATCACCACAGCCAACTAACTATTTAGTTATTTGATTAAACCCTGCTCACTTAACACTAGCTCATATTTGTAGCTGGGCCGTTTCCATGGTTACCACGTGGAGCGCGCCCACTGGTAGTCGCGCGGTGCTTGTCTGATTACACGAGGAACTCAGTGAGAGGCCTCAGATCAGACTTGGTACAGACAAAAGTGTCTCCCTATCTGAAAAGATCCGAGCAGCCAGTTTCTCATAGGGAAAGACTTTGCTGTAAGATGTTTGAGTTGTGGCGAGCTTTGGTTGGGTTAAATTGTTTTCTTTTTAACTGTCCCCTTTTTTCTTTAGCTCTGCTATTTCGAATCGGATACTACATGTTAGTGTTTTTGTCTTCCTATTTTGTTGGCTCTGATGCTAAACTTATCTATCTTTCTTTTTTTTAGATTTTTGAGACAAAAAACGTCCTATGCAGTGGACGTGTAAGTACTGCACATCTTGAGGGAGACTTCTGTGAGGCTCTGGACCAGTACACCCCGCGGTTCATCGACATTTTCCAAACAAAAAAGGGAACTGTTGGCTGAAACTCAGTGAGCTGATGCAGCACATGAGCTGGATGGTAAGTAGGTTAATTTTGCTTTGGATCTGGATGATAGCTCATCAATCAAGTTCTCAATGAGATGACCCAGACCAACCTGTTCTATTTTCTGTCTGCCCTGTGCCAAATCACTCTTTTAACTGGTCTTTTCTCTCTCTCTGTATCATTAGACATCAGACGGGACAGTACTTGGCTCCTTTGTCCCCAAAGGTATTCCCATTTGACTTGGTGACGACTCCAGTGAATTCTTCACGATGTTCTCTGTAAGTACTGCACAGAAGTCAAAGTTTGGTGTGCATTAATATAAAACTATACCTGCGCTGACAGAAGATTTGACTCTATCTGCACAATATACAACATGCATTTTGTAACAGCTAATATGAGAGGTATTTAAACAGCCTGTACATAAAAATGGACATTCATTAATTTTAAATCCAAGGAGCAGAAGTCTAGGTTGAAAGGCCGGTGTCACTGTTCAAGAGTATATGGACCTTGTGGGCCGTAGCTTCAGTTTAACCAGACCAAATGTATTTTGTTGGCCAGTCCATGTGAACACATATTTAGAAGCATATTCTCTAGCAGATGCTTTCAGCACTAAAAGGAAATGTTTTAGAAGAGCAAGAATTGCCAACACTGAAGAATGTGTCTGTGTAGGATACAGCCAGAGACGAGGCCCCACATCACTGTTGCTGTGCTGACAGTTGTCAGTGAAGGTAGTCCTCACCAGGGGCCAAGTTAAGGGGCCCTCCAGCCCATTTCCACTGCCATCATACTGGAGGGAGGTATCGTCATGGATCCTATTTAAAAACTGGCCTCAGGCACTTTGTCTGTTATTTGGGCTTACATATGCTTTGCATTTGGATTACCCAAAATGCATGGCAAACGCACTCCACTTCATTCAGCCTGTGGTGCTTGGACTGGGAAAGAAAACCCTCCCCCCAGAACTGTTAACTGTGAAGAACAGTTTCCTGGATTAGACTAGTAAAGAGCCATCAGCTGCCAACAACCTGCACGTTCTAATAACGTTCTTCTGTTAGCAGATAAAGTTTGATGCTTTCATGCAAGTGAGCTGGCTGGTTTATGATCTCAATAAAAAAAGAAAATCCATTCAAGTCTGTACCGATCAAAGCACATATTTGTTGTTGAGCTGCTGTTTTGTATTTGAATGTACAAGAAAGTGACACTTGTGAACAGAACAGTTGAGGCTGAAGAACAGATTCAATGCACATTGTTATTACAATAGCCTAACATAGATCACACTAGGAGCAATTTTACAATTAGCTTTAAAATACACTGACTGTGACAAGAGGATGGAGAGCAGTCATGTTATTGATTATTGTAAGGTTATTGCATGAGTAATAAAACCCAAATGATATGTTGGCGAAACGGAATCAAAGGTAATAAGAATAGCAAATGCTTGTTGTTCAGCCTAGATCTGTAAATGATGTAGTTATTGCTTCTTTCCAATAAATGTTGTAATGCAGCTGAGTGAACCAGCGAGTGTTTTCTTTTAAAGTCTATTTTTGTGGTGTTTGTGCCTGTATTGGGTAACAACAGCCAAAACTAGATAGGAAAAAGGACAAGGAGCCATTCAAGGAAGTGAGTTAGTTTCATTGAAGTGAACTTGAAACATGAGGGAGTAGTAAATTGTAGGTACTTAGTCATTCTAAGTGGGGTTACATTTGTATCCTACGGTCCACACTAAATGAAAACATGACGCTAACACTAAGCATGCTTATGAAGCTACATGGACTTAATTTTTGGTTGTTGTTGTACTACTTGATTTAGTACTGCACACTTAAAAGAAACAAGCTTTTCTAACTCCCTAATCTTCAGATGACTTTGCGTCATCTTTTTGAGGCAACGAGTTTGCATCCATTTTTTAAGTGAGGTCAACTAATGAGACTTTCCAGAGAGGCAGGCGGCGTCCTGAAGCTCTTCAGCATCATCTGATTATCTCCCCACAAAAACCAAAACACTATATACCACAAAACCACTATTACCATTCAAATAACTGCAAACAAATCTTATTTCATGTAAACAGGATGAGATTGCGGCTTTCTAAGCGGAGGAGGCAGGTAAGGCTGTTGCGGCCATGTCTTTTTCGAATGAATGGCGTGTTGCGGGGTAGACAGGATCCCTTAGCGCAGCGCGATAGCGTGACTGTTGAGAGGTATGGTTTTTCTCGTGAGGGTGTTATTTGCTTGGGAACAGGTAAAAGTGTTGGTGTGTTATCTAAAACTGCACAAAAGAGGGGAAGTAATGATGGCACTACAATGAACTACACTGTAAAAAAACTACTGTGATCAATAACTCATGGCAACATATTTTATATGAACTAAAAGTTTAGAAGTTTTCACTTTCACAAACGTCTGAAAGGACTGTACCAGCCATTTGGATTATACTTCATTTAATGCAGCAACAAATCATTTAACAGTGTACTAAGAGAAGTGACCGCTCATTTAGCCTCCCAGTAATGAAGGTGTTGCTGCTGCTGGTCCCTGGCTTTGGGTCTAAGGAAGAGCTGCCCCCAGGGATGCCCTCCACAATGGGTCGGTGTGAATTCAACCCCAGCGCCAGCTCTTCTGCAGGGGGTATATTGTGGGGGTGCAGGACCACCGCCTGTTTGGTTTTTTCTCAGCCTTTTTCTTGGTAGCTGTTCTAAACAGACAAACACATCATTGAACAGTTGCTTTTAAAAAGAGGACAGTTTAAGAAGTGAAGGCTCCCATTTTGTAGAATATTCTTGTACTTCACGTTTACTTGTTCCCATGTTCTAGTGGGGCCCGTGGTGGCTCTGACATAAAAGAACAAAGTAAATATGAAAATCCATTGTGTAGAAAGTGATAGAAACGTCTAACATGGACACCACTTACGCATTTAATTTGTCTGCGACTCTTTGCCAGCCTTCTCTCCTGGCTTTTGCAGACTTCGAGGTGTTCCCTGGCGTTATAATTAAACTTTCAAATTTGGCATAACCTTCCATTAAAAGCTCTTGTTCTGCTTGGGAGGAAAACTGGGCGCGTTCTTTAGCCATGCTGAACAGCCAATAACAGCGCTGCTGATCCTCGTTTCTACTATCGATACATATCCCCTTTTAAACCAACGCAGGAACGCGCAGTTGTCTCAGATAACTCAATCCAGCGATACTAATCAGAAGCAACAGGTGGGTCCGAGGAACCCAATTAACCGGATCAGGATCAGCACGATCATATCTTGGACCTGTCATTTGATCTCGGATGTAATAAGCGACGTACGAAGAACGGACCCCAGGTCTGTGGAGTTGAGTTGAATGTAAGATCTTTGCTAAACAAGCCCTGCACTAATCTGACCTGGAGGCTTTTTACCTTTAGAACGGATACCAAAGACCAAACAGGTATCAAAGATAAACTTGGAGGTTCTAGCCTGTAATCAAAAACACAATAAAGACATAGCTTTTGTCTTCTATTGCTTTTGCTTAGACTACCTGGTTGAGCCCTTAAGTTTCTTATCTTATCTTAGCGTTGCTCTCTTTAACTCCATATATTAAATCTTTTGAATCTTTAATGCTGGGACTTTGTTAAAATGAGCCCCGCCCTGACTGAATGGATGTGTGCTGTAGATCAATGGACAGGCAGGGACCCTGGCAGGAGAACACAGTGCAGGCACATTCATGGGTGGACAGTACAAAGTCTGTCTTCCTCCTGGCAACGTGAGAGGACACCTGGACCTGGAGGGCACCTCCTCTGCCTCCCTTTCTCCTTCTTTCTCTTCTTCTGTCTCTCTGGCCCACCCCCCCCTACTTTCGTGGCTCATCAGCAGATCCTTGATCACCGATGAGTGGGCACTGCCTCCCCTCCCAAAGGCACAAGTGCTGAGGCAGAACCTGCGCTGATGCTCTGTTGCCCCCTGCTGGATGCTGAGATGCATTCCAATGAGCCCCACGTGGCCAAAGAGATGGGTGCTGGTTTTCCCAGGAACCAAGTAGCTGTAATGAGCTCCCTGTCTGCATTTCAAAGCTAATTCACTAGTTACAGAGCGTACTATTTAGTCAGTAAAGTTGCATACTGTCTTCTGTGGCTCTGGGGAAGCTTTGTAGGGTCTGCAAAGGTAATCTATTGACAGGTTTACTGTTTCAATTTTGACCTGACGATGCCATTAAGGTTATCTCAGACTGGACTTGAAGACAAACAGGAAAACATTTGTTATAAAATAGCGGTGTGGAGTTTAAAAGACATGGACATTTAACAGGCAAGGAGGGTCTAACTAAAGACACCACTGAGACGCATCATAGGAAGGGTGGTGTTTTTGGCGCTTGGCCCATACCAGGGATGGAAAGCTAACTGACATATTATCACTTTATGAAGTTTTCATGACAAACTTTATAGCAAACTATTGCCCATTTACCCATTCAGCAGACATGGGGAAACGTTTGATTGGAGTTTTGTTTCTGACCAACCAACACATTTGAATCCAGTATTATTTTTAGCTCTGTTCTGGTTTTAAGCTCCTTAAAAATATACAATACTTAAACTTGCTAGATGCTGTACTGGTACTGGTTCACCTGCTAGCCGTGAACTCAGCACGTCTCTAAGGCCAATATTCACTGGGCTAGCTATTCAGGCTAGCCTCTGTTACACTAGCGTCTCGAACTCAACGCAATCTCTCACTCAGCATTTCTTTCATCTGCCTTTCTGGGTTCCTGGGCTTTACTTTTTATATTCTAGGACAAACTTGAATCCAGTACGGCGCTTGCTTTCAGAAGTTGAAACCTTCCCGATCTTAACAAAGATAAACGATTCCTTTTTAGCATACAGAAAACTAGAGCCCACATCTCTTCCAAAGACTAGTAGTACTTGCCTTGCGTTACAGAAGCTAGCGGAACAGTTGCTAGCCAGGAGGGGACGTCAGGAGTTTGGCTCTCTATTTAGCTGCTTTAGTCTTGACCAGCTTCTCAGGACAATATGGCACTTTAACCACTTGGTGCTCCGTTGGTTTCACCTGCTAGTCACTAGGTTTGTCTGCCTGGGGTTGGTGCTGGAGAGGCAGCATACTGTAGTGGCTTTATCAAAGCTTCTTTGCTGGGAACAGCTGCCTGCTGATTCTGGAAACCAAAACAACGAGCTAAAAAAGCTCTGTTGAACTGCGGGGAGCTGCAGAGTTGGTGATCATTCTCTGTGGCTTGTTCACTGTGAGGAACACCTTTCACGTTGCACATAGTCGTTAGATCTGTTGGTCATATAAAATCTAGTTTAGTGCAGCTTTAAGTAACGGGTTACTGAGACACGAGCGGGTCACTGAGAGAGAGAGAGAGTAATAACTCTTAGAAAGTGACTGTGCTTTTGATGACTTTATTTTGCTACTGTGTGCATCCCAGCCAAACGAATTCACATCTAGCTGTGCTCTGGAGGTGGAGGGGACTTCCAGGGCCAAATCCGGGGCTTCGGGGTCGTGAGCTGGCCTGGCATCTGGACTTCCCAGAGGAGGCAGGGAAGCGCTGGCTGCTGGGTTTTGTCTTGCTGATGATTTCAGGATCCGCTTCATCTCGTGCTTCTGCCCCCTGGATGGAGTCTCCTGTGGCTGTAGCGATACTATGACCCGATGCTGTGAATCGATGGATTGGAGTAGTAGTTAGTGCAGTTTAAGCAGCAAAGGAAAGTCACACTGTGAAGTGGGGAGGAGCGTCGCCCAACAACTATGTGTTCTTGCAAGTTTCTCTCATCAAAGTTTCTTTTGTATAATAATTATACATGTAAATGTTTATGTATAGATGTGAAACTTGACATGTAGACTCTTGAACATGTATGAATTACTTCTACTTGCACTTCAATGGTGATTGAGCACCGGAAACCCGCAAAAAGGACCAGAAAGTGCGTCGCGGATGCGTTTGACTCAGGACCATACTAGCCACAGGTATTTGGCTTAGGATACAATTCTGTTACATACGTGGAAAACTATAAAGCTCTTGTGGAATTACATTTTCATTATTTTTAAGTGGACATTATAATTTGGATTAGGCCTCTGGCAGAGGCACTAATAGTTCAAATTAGAATACAGTCACTCTTATTCTTTACAAATCAGCACGTGCTGTGCTGTTGTCCCTTTGCAGGGCTTTGTGAGTTCTAACTGTCAAAGGATATAACACACAATTAACTCTAAAAAGTCTTGGTGGGTGCAGCTTGGTGTTGGAAGAGTGCTGACTCACTACTGTTCAGTGGCTTTTCTGTCAAACTGCATGGCTCCCTGCGTTAGGAGGCCTGCGCCATACTGACTGCAGACCTTTCTACTGATTATTTTGTAGTTACAAAACACAACAAAGTATTGCTAATGTGGGCTTGGAGCAGTGAAACTGTGTTAAGATGATTGTATTATTAGACTGATCATACGTACAACTGTCCTGCGTGAGCAGCATAGAGATATTATGAACAAGTTAATATAGTGTCTCTTTCTCACGGACTCTAAATGAGAGGCTAAGCAGTGTGGCTGCTGTTTAAAGTGGGTCTCTCTCTCACTACCTCCGGAACACACACACGCATGAAAGTCATGGAACAGAAGCGTCACGTCGGGCCGCGATCCGTTCCGCTCCCTCTCTTTGCACTTGGACCTGACACGAGGTGACCCGCTGCAGGAGCTCAACGCTGCAAAAGCTCAACTCTTTCCTGATCGGAAAGCATCTCGGAAACGGACTAAAGCAGAGGAGACCGACGTGAAGACGAAAAGGAAACTAGTGACAAATGGCTTTTAGTTAACAGACAAGCAGAGGAAGCCTGGCTCCTGGGACTGCTGATCCGAGGCCGTCCTCATGCAGGTAAGACAACTAAATCCACGAGTTCTCCTCCATACCACGTTGGAAGCTTGTTCAGTACGAAAGTGAAGATGACTCGTTTAATTTAAAGGTGTTCAGAGAATATTGTATGGCCTGTGAGAAACACAGACTGGCTGATACGCGACGTGTTTTCGGTGTAAAATAGTTCCGAGTTGGTCTGAATGTATTAAGAGTCCCGGGAAGTGTGTGTAACGTTAGTGATTTGACAACAGCTATTTTGGTTCGAGGGCATCATTTTAGGCCATTTTGGCGTCGGACGTTTGAGGGAAAAGATGGCGACCGGGCCATTTTTCATAAAAGGCATGAAATCTATTTTCTTTTGTAACCATGGAGACGATGGAACTATGAGGAGACCTTTTATGGCCAGAAGTCAGGGCGTCAGAACGTGCAGGTGTAACCTGTGTGGGGACAGCTGAGTTTACTCGTTAGAAATGTATTTCAGAGCTGTTGTCGGAGCATGGGCTCCTTATTAAGGTCAAAGCTCAACACATCCGTGAACTGATTTTCCGATGTGCCTGTAAACGCATCATCAGATGGATGTGAAGGAGAAAGTGAACTACGGAGGAAAAAGGAGCTCTGCTTTAGTGGTTGGTTAGTCAGCTGTGCGCGTGACTGCAGCTTTGCGTCCTGCGTCTTCTGCACACGCTGGGATTTGCAACTCAAAGTGGGAGAATGAGGCTTAGTACTGCTCTGACAACAAAACCACTGTTCCCACACTCTTATCACTACTACTCCCCCTGTGCTCCTCATCGGTCCAGTTCTTCATCATTTAGTTTTCAAATGTATTCGTTTGGAAAAGAATAAATTCCCAGTACTAAGCCCATTTTTCCTAACTCTTGTCCCAAATGACATACCCAAATAAATGGAGTATATCTTAACAGCAAAGGCTATATGCATAATCTTGGTGTCAAAAGAAAGCTAAAACCTGGGAGATTACAATAGAAGTGTAGGGATTCTCTGTCAGATCAAATGCCTCTGGAACACAGTAGAACATTGACATTTCTACCTCTGCCTAAAAAACACACTTCGTTTATAGTGAAAACACATTTGAATCATGAAAGAATAAGCTTAAGCATTGTAGGAATTATTAAAATAATAACTGTGCAAAAGTAGATGCTAAAAAAGTGAACCTGAGCAGTTTAACACACATTTTATCCCAGATATTTCCAGGCGGAACCAGCAAATTTGCCATTTGGATCCAGATGTGCCATTAACCTGTCTGAGGTACCAGGCAGGAAAACTAATTAGGTTTCACTAATAGATCATTATAGTAACTCATTCCATCAAATCCAACTGTTTTTGAGTCGTTTTGAGCTTGTAATCTGGCTCAGATTCACCTGGGAAAAGCTCTGTGTAGGGCTGGGCGATATGGCCTAAAAAAAAAAATCCCCGATTTTTTTACAAAAAATCCGAATTGCGATTTAAATCGATTTTTTTACCCCTGCATAAAAACAATCTTCATACGACAAATATATAGTTCAAAAAAAGTTTGCTTGGTGTGCTTGTGCTGCCGCGGTCTTGTTCATTTCGTAGGGCGCAACATCTCTCCCACTCGACAGCATGCCTCTGTTTGAGCTGCTGCAGTGAATTGGTGGTACTGCTACCTTTGCTTGCAACAGCCTTCAAACACACTTTGCAGCGGGGCGATGTTTGTGCTGCGAAAACCGAACCAATTCCAAATTACAGATGACACTGTGCCTTTCTTGGGAACGAGTTCTTCTCTGCTCGCTGCCATGTTGTTTGTGTATCTATGGCAAACGCGCGGGGGCAGGGCTGAGTCCATTCGGAAATACGGGAGCCCAGAGGCGAGCGTCGGTGGACATTATGAGAGAACCGATTTTTATTCAAACAGATCGATGTAAACTACACATTCGAGTTAATCGATAAAATCGATTTATCGCCCAGCCCTAGCTCTGTGTAATACTGTATGCAGCTGCTGCTGCTCTGTGGGCTGCCAAAAAAAAGGCATATCTCTGCAGCTCATTGGCCGATCTGAATAAATGACACCTCTTTGTGACCGTCAGAGCCAATAGAATCGATTGACACCACCCACGTTCGGCTTAGAAACACCAATGACCATCCAGAAGGCAGTCAGGCCAAAGACGGTGTATTCTGCTGTGAGGTCCCACCCCCCTCTGAACAGAGCGTTTGTGCTCATGTAAACAGCCAGGACTGCCGCGGTTGATTTCAAAGGGACAGTAAGACACGAGAGGACACAGTAGCACCGTCTTTTTGAATCGGAAAGGTTAGACACACTTTATGATTTAGTTATGTTTTTCTTTGTCACACTTTTGACTGTAGCTCGCTGAGATTCCGTCACACAGCAGCGCGGCCGCCATTGTTGTTTTCTGCAGCGCCTGCCCTTTCAGACGGCGTGTGGGTTGCTAGAAGTGGTGAAAATAACGGAATCATGGAATTGTGAAATATTTTCACGTTTTTGATCGTAATGAATGTATTTGCCTAGGCTGTGACTGTTTCGTTCCGGCTGTGGATGCTTGGTACAGGCTTTTAGTGGAGTTTCTGCCCTTTGTGTTGGTGTGACGCATGTTAGGATCGGTGCTTCCTTGCCTGTGCACTGTTCATTTATACTGTACAGGACTGTGTCAGACCCCTTTAAAGGGGGCTTTCATATTTAAGCGACTGTAGTGTTCACGGAAACTCTGACATTTGTGTGGTTATTCTGGTGAAGCCCTGTTGTTGGTTGCCTGTGACCAGAGGCGGATTAAGGTGGTCAGGGGCCCCTAGGCTGCTCTTTGTGTGAGGCCCCCCCTTGATCATTATGCTTTACTGGAAAAATGGATTTAGTGCCATACATGGTCCACATAGATCACAATAGTAAGGTGAACTGGCATACACACACACACACACACATCGAGACAATACTACAGTGTTTACTCTACGTTCCTTTTAGTGGTGGACCACCACAGTATGAAAATGACCACCACACCACATAGGTAAAGTGAGAAACTGAAAATGACTAACTAAACACAAATAGAAACAACCACAAGGCCCAGTGCGTATTAGCAGCCCTTTAATTAACAGAGATGGTGGAAAGATATTACCCTTTGCCACCACAGCCACAAAACAATTACAAAGGAGATATTTCACTAGAAACAGCAAAGCAACTGAATTCCCTGCATTCAAAGTTCAACTGCAAGCTGGATTAGCTTTATAAACCAACAGGTAGGCGACAGCATCGGCATCAGTGCAGAACACACTGTTTGAAAAATCACGACATCATTAACACACAGACCACCATGCCATTCACTAAACGGTGTATAAAACAAAGCCATAATAACAGCAGCCAACAACAACACTGATATCATAACAGCAGTAATGAAACCGCAGCACTATAATAAATATGTACACAATGTTGCATATTCCTACCTTTTAGAATGTTTTCTTTCTTGATTTTCTGGCAGAGAAGTCCCTAATGAGACCATTAAAATTTAATTTGCGCAGAACATCATTTTCAGTGGACATCAGAGACAGGTGATTCAGGTGGTTTTAGGTCATCGTAGATCTCAGTCTATTTTTAATTAGTCCCAGGTTTGAAAAAGGTTACAGTCAGTCATCAGAGTTACAGGCAAAGTCATAAATAGCTTAAGTGGTAAATCGACATTTGGAAACGCTCATTGTAGTTTCCTTGCACTTATGAGTTGCTGAGGTGTCCTCGTTTTCTTTGATAAATTGTCTGAATTATCCAATTTCATCCACAAAATCCTCCTCTAGATCACCTGCATATTTCTTCTGCAGATTAGCTGCTCCTGTGCGAAGATCTTGTAGGGGGATGGATGGGATCTCGTGCAAAAATCCAAATGTCTGCTGAATATCGTTGGAGGAGTGATACCTCCTATCTAGCTCGGCAACAAGACGCTCTATGACGCGGATAAAAACCGTTGTTTTGAATTTGTCGCGGCCTGACCTCTCAAAGTCAGGTTCAGTGGATTCATCCGCTTGTTTTTTCCTTTTCCTATGTCTTTGCGTGTCCACTTTGTAGACTTGTTGGGACAAAGGTGGTGTTTTTTGCATCACTCTCAAACTTGTCAAAATCTTCTCGTAGACTGGCTACATAATCCCTCAACGAGCTGACCAAATTAACAGCATTACATAAATCCAGGTTAACTCCCTGTAAAGCAGTTCTAGTCTTGTAGAAACATTGCAGTGTGTTGTTCCACATATTACACATAATGGCATTCTCTAGCATATCCATCTTCATATTCAGTGTCCTGGCTTCATCCCATGCAGTAAGACATTGGTTTGTGTCATAACTGATCTTTTGCAGCGACTTGTGGATTCTGGCGTAATTCTGGTTGCTTGTGTTGCTTGTGCGGGAGCTGACCATCTAGTGTCTGAAAGACTTTTCAAAGTCTCGATCCTCTGGTTGTCATTGGGCTGTAAACCTGCTGTAATTGTCTGTAAAAAGTGTCTGTACTAAATTAAAAATCCGTCTCAAGGCAGCAGTTAACACCAACTAAATTGAGTGTGTGCGCAGCGTCACGGTACCCACTCGGTCAATGGGTTCACCTGTTTAATGCGTGCTTGTAGGCCGCTGTAAACAGCAGACATGTTGGCTGCATCATCGTAACATTGGCCTCTGCAGTTATTGATATCAGTGCCCAGGTCTTGTAAAACACTTGGCACAGACTGGCAAAGCGACTCTGCTGAATGACTCTGGTCTGGCAGAAACTTGATAAAACGCTCTGCGATGCAGCCATCGGGTGCCACGTATCGCACGATGAATGTGAGCTGGTCGGTGTGCATAACGTCAGGAGGGGAATCAGTACTGATCGAAAAGTACTTTGCCATTTTAATTTGACTGATTATCTCTGCAAGGACCTGTTCTCCCATCACTTCAATACATTCTAGACATGTTGTTGATGAGCGGTATGATGGTGCTCCCTTTCCAGCATTTCCATATTTTTCTATATGCACTATAACCCGCTGATAACTTCCAGCACACCATAAAGTTTCCATTATCCAGTTGCCCAAAAACTTT
Organism: Coreoperca whiteheadi; assembly: GCA_011952105.1. Classification (NCBI taxonomy): domain Eukaryota; kingdom Metazoa; phylum Chordata; class Actinopteri; order Centrarchiformes; family Sinipercidae; genus Coreoperca; species Coreoperca whiteheadi. Next base: position 12,893 of record WNGW01000210.1, read on the forward strand.
GCTGTGCCCCCTACGTGGTAGTCCTCGTTCTGCTAAAGCCACCCTCTTTAAAACCTCGGTCCAATATTCGCATTCATTGTCGAATTGTTGTTCTAGCTCAGATTCTAGTCGCCCACCATCAGCGCAACGTGTAACCTAGCCTTTCTGTGGCTCTCTGATCCTTCATGTTCAGCTAGGCACGCAGCTGCGTTTTTCCAGTCACTGCTGTCCAGGCCAGTTTCCTTTGAAACAGGGTTTTGGAAAAGTACCTCTTTTGGTGTTTATGTTGTCTTTCTGAGGCAGCAACATCTGTGTCTTTGTTCTGGCAACTTTCAGGTCCCATTTTAATCCAAAATGCCCTTAAGTCTTCATCAATTGTATCCCAACACGCAGGATCCGAGCTAAAGGTAGTAGGATTCGTGGCCTCTTTTTGTGTCCTCTCCTCGGCAGAAACAGGTGGAGGGGGGGCGGGGATTCCCTCTAGCTGCCGAGCACGTGGGCGCGACTGACCCACGAGCAGGTGAATTATGTCTGCAGCATGGTGGTTCAGGTGGCTGAAGTGTCTGACCCGGACAGAGTGAGGTTGAAATCGTTGTGAGGTGGTCATCTTGATTGTTGTCTTTACATGTATCATGGATAAAATGAAAAAGTAGAAACAAATAGAAGCAGCCTTAAAAACCAACCTGACTAATATGCATGTCATTGTGGAATAACCCCCAAATTCCCTGAAATATTACTGATGACATGATGAGCTAGCTGTTGGAGCAGATAAGGATCCCGCTGCAGTCGTTTCAGCTGCAGCAACGATGTTAGCCGATGGTAGCTGCCAGTCCTCCTGCTGTCGATCTTGTCTTTGACTGGATGAAGATTCAGCAGCTTTGAAGGATCCAGTCAATTTAGGGATTTTTTTCAGTATTTATCGTTCACGTTGTTCTTTGTAGTTAACATTTTTGTACTCCACTATCATACTTGCTTTCTGACATTTTGCCGCTATGCCGTCTTGCCCGTCTAGCAGTGACGTAAAGGAAAATGATTGACATGATTTGACCAGCCTCTGATTGGACAGATTAGATAGTCACATCCATCCAATCACCTGCTCAAATATTTTTATATGTTTCCTATGGGCCAATGCGGATCTTTTTTTGTTAGCGCTGCAGTAAATTAAAAATAATAAAAAAATAGTCTGGCCAATCCGGGGCCCCTACACACGTGGGGACCCTACACACGTGGTGGCCCCTAGGCTGCAGCCTATGCAAACCTGTGCGTTAATCCACGCTTGTGCGTGACCTAGTCAGAGTACCCAAGGTTCAGCATGGGTAAGTAAATACAGCTTATTGTAAACCATAGGGGTGATGGAGACTGTGGCATCATCCTGAAAACACAGTTCACAATGAAAAGTTATGTCCTCTTCTAAAACACTGAAGTCCTCAGAACTGTCTGTAACACGTTCCAATAATTGTCTCTTTCTACATTCTTTGTAATATGATGTGATGCCACACAATTGCGACTAATTGATTTTGCTAAATTTCACTGTGGTTAGTCCAGGATAAAATATATCTTTTTAGACATGGAAACGTGTAGAGACATCTTAATCTATTCTTTTTAGTCCCTGACATATATAGTAACATTATATGATATCAGTATATTTACATGAGTATACATTACATTATACAACACCCAAAACTCCCCCAACACCTAAATCATTGTAGTTATTGTTAATAACACTAATACATTTTTTTTAATCCATTTTTTGAGCATGTGGAGTCTGGACTTTTGTATTGAATGCAAATGTTTGGGAAGTTCTTTTTTGATATCACATGCCAGAGGAGTGTAATCAGTGGCGCACTGTACGTGTGTAGTGATTGATTGACAAATGTACCCTTGCAGTTGCTGTGCATACAACAGTCCTCTTACACTTGACTTTTGTTATGATGATTTTTCAGATCTGAAAATCCTTCTAACCTGTTTCATCTGTGTGGGAAGGTTTTGTTTAAAGGAGCTGGGGTGATATGTTGTGTTTTTATCAATGTATAAAATAGTGCAATTGTGAACAAAGCAGCCACAGCAGGGACAGGATGTTTTTCCTTGCTGACAGGAGGGTGGTGTGAAAATGAGTTTAGGTTTTTTTTTTTTTTTTGCTGTTGTACTTTCTGCTAATTTGACACGACACCTGCATGCCTTGGAAGAACGTCCTTTTTGTGTTATTCTTTCCAAGGGAACTTCCAAATTTAACTAATTGAAAAGGTTTCTGGAAGTTCTTCCTTGCCCACTGGAGGATGGTGTCAAATTAGCCATTTATATTTTGTTTTGTTGTCATAATTGTAGGAGCCACATTTGTGTTTATCTTGGTTTCTCCGTGAGCTGCTGTGTTTGGGTCACGTGAGCGCCCACTGGGGCCGGTTCTGCTTGTTGACACTTTGGGTGTGGTCGTAATCTATTGAGTGTTTTCACCTGGTTCGTTTCAGGCTGGATCATGGTGGTGGGGTGAGCTTGGGAGAAACTTTTTGTTGAGCGTCTTATAACCTCTCGCTATGAATTGTTTGTTCTTACATCTGTTTACGTTGCACTGTCTATGAGGTCTCCCTGTACAGCATGAAAACGGCTCAAAGTAAGTGTCTGATTTCTTAAGCTTGTGAGCTGGAGCAAACGGTTCAGCGTGACGCATCATCAATACAAACCCCAATGTCTTAGCCTGCCGCAGCGTTTTGGATTGGTTTTTTAAAGTTTATACGCCGCAATATCTTTTCAACAGAAAGCTTTTAAAACGGAATAATACGTAGTTTTGGACAACACTGGATGTTTTGGATCGCGTTCAATGTTGTTAACAAAAGACGTGGATCCGCATTGTTTGGTGAAGGCCATTCATTTACAAATCAGCTGCTACGATGCACCTCTACTCAGGCGCCTCTACTATAAGGTACCATATGCTTTAAATGTTTTGTCAATGAGAAGAGCGTTATTCCCCTGACGGGCATAGCGGTACTTTCACACAAGGTGACAGTACTGGTTTGTTTGTTTTGGGACCTCTTGCAGTGTTTTTGTTCGTGCGTCAAGCGGGTGAAGCATTGCGCTTGGGAGTGCCGCTGTAACCTGGTTCTAAGACAGTTAGTCTGGTTCGAGGCTACTGGTATCTAGGCACATAAGTACCCATCGCTAGCACGCACAGAAGACTAGGATGAGTTTAGTTTCGCCCCGGTGGATAGTTTAGTGGGGAATAAGAAGACAAAACGTGTTAATAAAAATAGTAAGATGCTGTGTTTAGTGGATCGTTTAGAGGTGCAGATTTTGTGATTATTGGATTTTTTATGAATTAAATATGGAGTTAAATGATGTAAAACAGATGAGTGAAAAGAGACAGTCAAAGCTTACACCTAAGGCTTTTGAATATAAAGTGGAAAGGCTACAAGAAGAGCGACAGATAAAAGTAAGAAAGATTAAAGTTGTAATAAGAGAAATTCAAGAGCTAAGGCAAAATGTTGGAAAAGTTCGGACAGGTCTTGAAAATATATCCAGCTTGTTTATGGAGGCAAGTCAGCTTCATGATATGGTTGTTCCTATGCTACCTCCTGAAGAACAAGAAAAACAAAACGCTTGGTTTGCCACTGTTAATGAGAATAAAACTGATTTTGTCAAAGAAACAAGTAAATGGCTTTTTGAGGTGGTTAACGTTAGTGATACATTGCAGCCACCCACAGAGGGTGTTGTTGGGCCCTACCTGTGGACTCTACTGTTTCCAATGATAATGCAATATGTATATCAAAGGATGCAGTAAATGAAGTGGAAGACGACATCACGCCAAGTGACAGTGTCTCTAATGTGTCCAATAGGTAAAAAAAACGCAGCACTGTGGTGAGTAAGTCCACTGTGTCCAGCACAAGCTCAGCCTGGTTAAAGGCTGAGGCTGAGACAGCTGCTCTTATGGCCCGCCAAAAAATGCTCAAGCAGAAGCATGCGCTGGAGGAGCAGCAGGAGCTGCTGAGGAGAAAGAAAGAGGAGCTTGACTTGGACATGGAACTGGTTGCATCTATGGCAAAAGTGAGTGTGTTAAAGGCCTCAGAGGGTTCTCATGCATCACGTGTGTCTGCTAAGTCAGATGGGATGAATTTATATTTAAAAAGAAGCTAAGAATATGCAGTTAAACATTGGCGCTGCCACGTTTCTCCCTGTGTTCACCACCCAGCCATCGCACTCAGACGTCGTAAGTAATGTTCCGCCCTTAAGCTGTGCCCCCAAGATGAGTCACATAGTTGAGGGATCTGCAGGGATTGTTTCTGATGGTGCTGTGCATCAAACTGCCCCTTGTGTTCGATTGGACCCATCCGTTCCCACGATAGAGAACACTTCTAACCAGCATTTGATTACAGTTTTGGAGAGGCAGAATGAAATTACATCTGTATTAGTTGAACAACAATCACTTTTCCTCTTGCCCAAGCGAGACTTGCAGGTTTACGACGGAGATCCATTACAATATAAGGTCTTTATAAGAGCTTTTGAATATATCATCGAAGGGAGAACACAGAGCCATAAGGATTGCCTGTACTATCTGGAGCAGTATACGAGAGGCCAGCCCAGGGATCTGGTTAGAAGCTGCCAACATCTGCCTCCTGCTCACGGTTATGTTACAGCAAAGTCTTTGCTACAACAGCATTTTGGTGACCCCTTTAAAGTATCCTCCGCCTATATGGACAAGGTGCTTTCATGGCCATTGGTTAAGGGGGAAGATGCCAAGGCTCTGCAAGCCTATAGTCTGTTGTTGCAAGAATGTTGCAACTCCATGGGAGACTCATGGAGTGATTTAAATGTTCCAACAAACATGCAATTAATTGTGAAAAAGCGTCCTTATAAACTGCGGGATCTGTGGAGAAGCACAGTTTGCGACCTGCAGGAGAAATTTCGGCGTAGAACCACGTTTCGGGACATTGTGGCGTTTGTTGAGAGGCAGGTTAAAATTGCGAGTGATCCCCTCTTTGGAGATATTCAAGATTCACAGGGGACAGGAAGAAAGGAAACAAACATTTTTAAATTTAGGAGTAACTTAAAACCTAGAGGCAGTAGTTTTGCCACTACCGTAGCACCTGCTATGAGGAGATTGGAGCCTGTACTCAAAGGGGAAAATAACTCACCTGTAAAGATGTGTTTGTTTTGTGGAGCTGGTCATTCTTTGGATGCTGGTCTTCTCTTGGATAAAAGGACACGAGATGAGAAAATGTCCTTTTTCAAGGAAAATAGGATGTGCTTTGGTTGTCTGTGCATTGGGCACAGAAGTAAGGATTGCAGAAAACGGTTGATATGTAGAGTATGCGATCTTAAGCACCCTATGTTGTTGCATGTCCACTCCAAAGCAAAACATAATACTTCGACACAGGTTAATGAAGTGGTAAGTGTTCAGTCCAGTGGGTTAACTGGGGCCGGTAAGCAGGACTGTACGCTTGCAATTCTGCCTATCCAAGTTAAGTCTAAAAGGGGACAACCCTGGTTACCTATGCATTTTTGGATCCGGGGAGTACTGCCTCATTTTGTACTGAGAGACTTATGAACAGCCTGAGCCTCACAGGTAGAAGGCAGGGAATTCTCCTCAGAACTATGGGACAAGAGAAAGTGGTGGACAGCTACATGCTAGCAGATTTGGAAGTAGCTGGGCTGGATTCAGACCGCTTTTTCGACTTACCTGAGATCTTCACACAAAAGAGCATGCCTGTTCACAAAGGGAATATTCCATATACAAAGGACCTCAAAAGATGGCCGCACTTAAAACAAATAAGGATACCAGAGATCGATGCAGAGGTGGACCTTCTGATTGGCACTAATGTACCTCAAGCTCTAGAGCCATGGGAGGTGGTTCATAGAGTGGACGGTGGCCCTTATGCTGTAAAGACCGTCCTGGGATGGACGGTGAATGGTCCGCTCCGTGGAGATTGTCAGATAAGTAGTTCGGGTCTGCAGCCTGAGGTCACAGTGAATCGCATATCAGTGGCGAGGCTGGACGAGCTGTGGGAGAAGCAGCTAAAGGTGGATTTCCCTGAGACGGTGCAGGATGAACAGCCTGGCTTATCAAGGGACGATGAGTGCTTTATGGCATCTATCTCAGAATCAGTTGACCTGGTTGATGGTCATTACAGCATTGGTTTGCCAGTTAAACGAAGTCAGCTTAAAATGCCAAATAATAAGACAGTTGCAGAGCAACGTGCATTGAGTCTCAAACGGCGGCTGAGTAAAGATCCATCCTTTCGCTCTGATTTTGTTACATTCATGTCTGGAATGCTTTCTCATGGTTATGCAGAGAGAGTTCCAACTGAGCAGTTGACCCGTTGTGATGGCAGGTTGTGGTATATACCATACCATGCTGTGTATCACCCTAAAAAGAAAAAACTGAGGGTTGTGTGCGACTGCGGCGCCACATTCCAGGGGACCTCATTGAACTCCCACCTCTTTCAAGGCCCGGACCTCACTAGCTTGCTGGTCGGGGTTCTCACACACTTCTGCAAAGAACCTGTGGTGCTCATGGCAGATATTGAGGCCATGTTTCATCATGTCGGAGTGCCAGCTGAGGACTTCGACTGGTTGAGGTTCTTGTGGTGGCCTGCTGGAGATTGCAGTAAGGAGCTGGTTGAGTATAGAATGTTGGTGCATTTGTTTGGTGTTTCTTCCTCTCCTAGCTGTGCTTGTTTCTCCTTGAGGAAATGTGCGGAGGATAATCGTGAATACTTCAGTGCTGTGGCTGTGAACACTATGTTGCATAATTTCTATGTAGACGATTGTTTGGTCTCTGTTGCCTCTGAAAGGGAAGCTGTGTCTTTATGTCAAGAGCTGATTGCCTTGTGTGCCAAGGGTGGCTTTAAGCTTACAAAATGGATCAGTAACAGACGCACAGTCCTTGGTGCTATTCCTCAAGAGGACAGGGCCAAGGAAGTGAAGGATCTGGATTTGGATTCCGATATTTTACCTGTGGAGCGAGCGTTGGGTGTGCAGTGGTGTGTCCAGTCTGATTCATTTAAGTTTAAGCTCACACTCAAGAACCGCTCAATTACAAGAAGAGGAATCTTGTCTGTTATTGGTTCAGTCTATGATCCGCTTGGGTTTTTGGCACCTGTTGTTTTGTCCGCCAAGAAAATCCTCCAAGATCTTTGCAGGCAACGTCTGGGGTGGGACAATCCTTTGCCCTCCTCTGTTGCAAAAGAGTGGATGACTTGGCTAGAAGATTTACATCACCTTGAACGTTGGGAGGTCAGCAGGTGTTTAAAACCTGTGGACTTCGGTGAGCTAACCTCTGCTCAACTTCACCACTTTGCAGACGCAAGTAAGGAAGGGATTAGGAACTGTGACTTATCTGCTGTCCCATGATGATAGTGGGCAAACTCACAGTGCATTTGTAATGGGAAAGGCACGAGTAGCTCCTCTAAAACTTGTCACCATTCCCCGTATGCAGTTGACTGCTGTGGTGGTGGCCAGCAGGATGGACAAGTTGTGGAGGTGAGAGTTGCAAATTAACCTCCAAGAGGCAGTCTTTTGGACGGACAGCACTTCGGTTTTAAAATATATCCGCAATGAGACCTCTAGATTTAAGATCTTTGTAGAAAACAGAGTTGGGGAAATTCTCAAGCTGTCCAACGTTTCTCAGTGGAGGTATGTAAATAACCCTATGTCCAATAACCCTGCAGACCTAGCTTCCAGAGGTGTTAAGGTTGAGTCATTTTTAAAGACTGGTGCATGGCTCTGTGGTCCTGACTTTCTTATGGAGCCTGAGTGCAAATGGCCAACAAACCCTGAGATTATGGAAGAGTATCTTGGTGGAGACCCAGAGGTCAAGGCTGTGGTGGTGAATGCGGCTCAGGTTGAGCAGGCAAGTCCAGTAGAGAAGCTCGTCAGTCATTTTTCCTCTTGGCTCAGTTTGAAGAGAGCTGTTGGTTGGCTTCTTGAGTTTAAGACCTTACTGCTGTTTCTGGTACAACAAAGAAAATTGTTGAGAGAGGCTCTGGATAAGTCAGAACTAAGCACTGAGCAGTTGGAGAAAGAACTACAGCTCCAAATGAAAAAGGTTCAAAGAGTGTTTAGTCAGTGGAGGATTTGGTTGCAGCTGAGTCAGTTATCATTTGTTTTTGTCAAAGAATAAGATTTCCTAAAGAGTTTGTTAGTTTGGAGAAAAGAGTGTGTAAAGAGAACAAGTCACCTCTACAAGCTAAACCCAATCCTGGATGATGGGGTTATAAGGGTTGGAGGGAGGCTTAGTAGAGCTGCTATGCCAGTTGAGGCAAAACACCCAGTTATCCTGGCTAAGGACATGCACATCTCTCGTTTGATTCTCTGTCACATACACCATGAAACTGGTCATAGTGGACGCAACCACATGCTTTCCACATCTGCGTCAAAAATATTGGATTCCTGGTGCCTGTGCTGCAATCAGAAGGATTGTCTGCTATTCCTGGGCATCAAAAAATGGCTGACCTACCACACAGTAGAATAACGTCTGATGAGCCGCCGTTCAGTCGTGTAGGCTTGGATTGTTTTGGACCGTTTGAGGCTAAGCGTGGAAGAACTAAGGGTATGGGCTAATTTTTACGTGCTTGGCAATACGAGCCATACACCTGGAAGTTTTGTTGTCGTTGGATACGGATTCCTTCATCAATGGTCTAAGAAGATTTATTGCAAGGCGGGGTCAAATTTTGGAGATTTGTTCAGATAATGGTACTAACTTTGTGGGCCCTGAACGAGAATTAAGAGAGGCCATTGAGAAGTTGAACCACAGCCTTATTAATGATGCACTGTTACACAAAAGCGTGAAATGGGATTTTAATCCCCCAGCTGCATCGCACTATCGAAGTGCTTGGGAGAGGTTGATCCGGTTAGTTCGGAAGGTGTTGAACTCCATTATGAAGACTCAGACCCTGGATGAGGAAGGCTTAATGACAGCGTTTTGTGAAGCAGAAGCAATTGTTAACAGCCGTCCGATAACAAAGGCATCTACAGACCCTAATGATTTTGAGGCGTTAACCCCTAACCATTTGCTTCTGCTCAAGTCACAACCGCTGTTACCACCAGGACTGTTTGACAAGGATGATGTCTATGCTCGTCGCCTTTGGAAGCAGGTACAGTATATCTCCGACCTGTTTTGGAAGCGCTGGGTGAAGGAGTACCTTCCGGGATTACAGGAACGCCAAAAATGGAACAGTGCTAAAAGGAACTTTGCTCTGGGCAATGTCATTATGCTCGTGGATGATATGGCACCGCGCAATTCATGGATTACAGGAAGAATTGTGGATACCGTTCCAGATAAACATGGACTGGTGCGTAGAGTACGGATTAAAACTAAAACAAGTGTTTTGGATCGACCAATTACCAAGGTCTGCCATTTGCAAGAAGCAGAGGGGCAGTGAAGATCTGTTGGACATAAATATGGACATGATACTTAACCTTTGATCTTTTAGATTATTATTCAATTATTGTATGACTTGTATGGACATTTTTGAACTGATTTGACATTGAGGAAATTTATCTTTGAATCTAATTAATGGCTTATCAGTCTCCTACAAGAAAACTGGTGATAGATAATTATTATAATGACATAATTAGGGGCTGGAATGTAGGAGCCACATGTGTGTTTATCTTGGTTTCTCTGTGGGCTGCTGTGTTTGGGTCACGTGAGCACCCGCTGGGGCCGGTTCCGCTTGGTGACACTTTGGGTGTGGTCGTAATCTATTAATGAGTGTTTTCACCTGGGTCGTTTGGGGCTGGATCATGGTGGCGGGGTGAGCTTGGGAGAAACTTTTTGTTGAGCGTCTTATAACATCTCGCTATGAATTGTTTGTTCTTACATCTGTTTACGTTGCACTGGTCTTCATCAATACAAACACTTTGGATTGCAAACGCAATTACGCCGCAATAATAATTATCAAAAAATTACCTCAAGTTGTTGTTTACGTGTGCATTTTTTTTTTGTAGTATTGTCATTAGACTTATATTGTTTTTATTTTTCCTGTCAAGACACCTGCAAGTCTTAGTAGAAGGCCCCTCTTGTAGCATTTTGTACATGAAATGCACCAACTTTACCTGGAGTTGTT
>WNGW01000211.1:10330-22208 GCA_011952105.1 Coreoperca whiteheadi
GGGGGGGGGGGGGGGGGGGGGGGGGGGGGGGGGGGGGGGGGGGGGGGGGGGGGGGGGGGGGGGGGGGGGGTCCGCTTTCATGTAAAGTCAGAGTTTTATCGCAGCAGCATCTGGTGGACGTTAGAGGAACTGCAGCTCGACGCGCTTCAGCTCTGACGGACACATTCAGCTGAGCAAACTGCTGATTGTGCAAAGATATATTTTTTGCACAATCAAAATATTTTTAAATGTGTGTTTGTGTCCTACGTGATGAGACCAATGTAACGTCTAATGTGTAATTCTATACATGTGAGGACAAAAACAGGTCATTTACTTGCAGACCAAATGACTGGTGGATAGCTGGATCACTGAAACTGGATGAAAGTGATGCTTCATGTAATTCAAGTCAAAGTGCAGCACGTGATCCTGGAACCTAACACAAACTCTGACATGACAGGAAAAGCAATCCTCATATAAATGAACTGATCCTGGAACCTAACACAAACTCTGACATGACATTTTGACTTTGATAAAGTCGTAAAGAGCAGAGAAACCCGGAGCGCCTGCAGACACCAGATGAGGGCAGAAAGACTCGACACCGACTTCCCTCTCAGGGTTTCTGAGACACAATCAGGGAGTTTCAGACGCTGACAGGGGAAGTTTACTCACCTTGGTGTGTTGTGCAGCTCAGCAGGGAGGTCAGACCTGAAGAGAAGCGACACTCAGGTTGGTTTGAGGTTTTACTGCAACCAGACAGAACAGCTGTACACCTCAGAGAAGGCGGAGTCCACACTAAATACTCACAGTATCTCCCATTAACAAGAGTACACTGTGCGTTGGTGTATTTGCACCTGAACACGTGTTCTATAGTACTTATTTATCTCTACATGAGGTGGAGGGGGCAAAGTTAGCGTGAGCCAGAGTCTGAATGGTTACAGTGATAAGAATAACCCAAGAAAAACACTTTCCTGCAGCTCAGTCCAATGAACTCTGACGTTAACCCTTTAACACACAGTTTCCCTTCAGCTGTTGTCTCTTCCTGCTCTTAAAGGTTGTATCAGAGTAAAGTGAGAACATGTTCTGCACATATTAAACTGTTAAACAACGACCGTCTCTTCCTGTTTCTCAGTCATGTTAGTTACATCTTCCTTTCTCCAGACTTTCCTTATACTTGTTGTCCTCACATTGATCAATAAGATGTTCAATTAAAAGATGCTTTAATAATATCTGCAGTTTTCCAGCTGATATGATCCTGTATCTCACCTTCATTCTGCTCCAACACAGCTCACATGCTGACAGTGGAACTACTGAAATGTGGACAGAACAGATCGTACTTACAGATCAGCCACTGAAGAGATGTTTGTCCCATCGTACCGCTCGGTGATGTGAGATCAGACACTTTGTACATTTCACTCCGAGCACGTCAAACCACCATTTCCTGTGCCATCAGTGTGTGAATGACCAGTTTCTTTCCGTTTTCTGTTTACCTTCTAATAAGAGTCTACAGCCGTGCTAGCAGCTCTGTGGGGTTGAACTCTGTGAGGCTGGACTTAGATACCCTGGTGCTTTGGGATAGATGCTAACATCAGCATGCTAACATGCTCACTATAGCCATGTTTAACAGGAGCCTCATATTCCGATTATAATCGGTTTAAAAGCCCAAACAGAGTAAAAAAGCTCCATGAACACGTCAGTCAGAATAAACAGGCCTAAACCGGTTGCAGAGGGGTAGTTTGAACCTTTTCATGAACCGATCGAAAGGACAATTGTACCATGTAAACGACTGAACCTGATGACTGTCTGGCTGCGTTCTTTCTGCCCATGCCCTCCGTTGTGACGTAAAGGACGTACGCTTGCGTGGTTACCATGCTGTTACTTGATTAAGAGCAACACGATAATACTGCGCTGAGCAGAGGCTAGATATTCGTCTTCAGGGAGCTGATCAATCACATGCCAGGAAGCCTGTGAGGAAGACGGATGCAGGAGTATTCATCAGTTTTGCTCATGTCACACAGCTGTTCCGGTTAAATGTGTCGACACATGAAAAAAGCACACTGTGCGTGATCACATCCATGTAAACAGCTGACCTGAAATCTTCAGAAAGATTGAAAAACAGTATGGTGTTTAGCAGCTACAATGTTTACCACGTTCACCTTCTTAGTTTAAAGGTGGGAGATGTGATTCTAATCCAACACGTCTTCTTGTCAGATTCGGTGAATTTCTCCGCTAGCTGTCCGTTCAGTGTGTGCGCTGGAACAAACTCTGGTGTTTGTACTCAGCCCTGCTCTGTAAATGGGAAACTAACAAAGGGGCACCGACCGAGACACACAACACTATTGGTGCCATGATTTGTGTGTCAGCTAACGTTAAATGTCTTGCCCACGGACATTCAGCTTCCTTTGCAGCAGGAGAGCTGTGAGTATCTCTGTCTGGAGCTGCTGTGGTGCTCTGGGAAACCGTCTCGTCCTCTCTGGCTGTTAGCTTCGCAGCAGCTACCGTAGGGACGGTTTGCTAACCCACAACCTAGCTGACGTTAGTTACTTGCTGTGTCATTGTTCGCATCCTGAGGGGAACATGAACCACATTTCATCACAGTCCATCCAGCAGTTGTTGAGACGTTTGTGTGTTGGTCCTTTTCCAGCCACTCATTCTCTTGGCTCCTGTTCAACCTGCACACCTGCCATCCATCAGCTCATCACCTCTCCTGTACATCCACCGCTGCTTCCACTCGTCACCAGTTACATGCTTCAGGCCTCTTTGTGTTGTGATCCTAAGAAGTAGTCCTCGTGTTCATGTCTAGTTGTTGACTTACTGCCTTTCCTCCACCTTCCTCAGGATCGCCCCACATCTGCCTGCCTGGTATCCCGACTCCTGTCCAGCCAGCCACGCGCCGCCAATCTCCCATTTAACACTTCTTGACCTTTTAAGGTCAATAAACAAACAAACAAACAAATAAATACATCTAAATAAAGGATTCAGTATTTACCAACCATCATTTTATTTTCGGCAGTCTGGAGATCATCTGAATCGGCATTTGGACACTTTTGTTTTTTCTTCTTAACACCACTGCTGTGAACAATGAATTATAAATAACTGGAGAAGATTTATCTGAAACAGGAAACTGGACGACTGCAAAGCTGCTTGCTTCTATTAAAACAAATTCACACATTTCAGCACAGACAGACAAACACAACACCATCAGCTGAATCTGCCACTCTGAGAAACCACCAGCTTCACACCACAGTTCGCTGGAATCAACAGGAGGAAGTCGCTGCTGTTTGATATGCAGAGTGAAAAAAACTGCAAATGCATTAACTGTATTAAAGGTCAGTTTGAGAAGCAGAAAATGAACAACCAAGTATCTCTGATCTGCTGAGTCCGTTCTTTTCTTGTTTACCTCTGACAACACATTCTGTAATTGATGATAAGGATTTAATTGCATCTACAGGCTGCGAAGTGTTGAATGACAATAGTGTATTTACATTTTGAGGGTTATTCTGTTGGTGGAAACAGAATCAGATTAGCAGAGTGACGTTGCTCCAGAAACAGATGTGGTTCTGAGACATCTGTTCTCAGTGAAAAGTCTAAGACACATTTTCAGTGAAAATACCAACAACTCGCTTTGTGCTGCTTCATCTGAATGAAACGCCCACCTGTTTGTTCCTCCCACATTTGCACCGTGAGCTGGGCACCAAAGTACCACAGGGGTATGAGAGTTTAGCGTTTTAGCGTGCTAACATTTGCTTATTAGCAGAAAAAACAAAGTACAGCTGAGGCTGATGGGAATGTCGTAATTCTTGCAGGTATTTCTCAATAAACCAAAGTATTGGACACATCAAAGTTTTGACCTGATGATGGCGCTAAAAGTCAGAGGATCACCAAAGTTATTACAGTTCATCCTGAAGGGAACCACAGTTCATCACAATCCATCCAACAGTTGTTGAGATATTTCAGTCTGGAACAAAGTGTACCAACGAACCCACAGAGAGCCTCACAGATAGCGTGACTAAAACTACTAGAGGGGCAAGCATCCAGTCTCAAGGTATTTAAACAATGTTTTAACTATATGGAGGCTGTTATATTACTTGTACAAACAACTTTCTAGCTGGTGTCCTATTAGACAATTCAAAGTTGATATATGTCTTGTTGACATGCCATGACAGGCTTCTAAGACGCTTTGATGAAACACCTTTAAGAACCTGAACAACTGTCAGCTTTCATGTGGACCAAAGCCATGTTGACAGCTTTGTACAATGCATGTATCATGAATCAAGTTAATGTGAGTGATCAGGCTTCGGTAAACCTTGCAGAGCCCATCCTGATAACAAGCTGCTTACAGTATAAGATTAGAAGAGTTTAAAGTGAGATTGCTGCTGCTGCTGCTGAAGTCTGAGATCCTGAGTTCAATATCATCTACAAGTCAAACAGGACATGAGGAGTTCCACAGGGAAGGGTTCTGGGTCCTCTAGTGTTTGTGATCTATGAAGACTCAAACATTTTAACTTCATTAAAGAACGACAACACATTGAACAAATTGGATCAGCTCAGAAGCGATGCTCTGTGGTGACAGCAGTGATGACATCATCATAGTCATCATCCAATCCCTCCTCAGCCTTGGTGGGCGGGGTCATCACCATGGAGGTGGGCAGGTCATTTCCTGCAGTCAGAGCAGGTTAGAATGAAAATGTAGATAATTTATCAACTTCTGTCAGAGACACCTGTCAATCATCAGCACCAGAGTGACAGAAGAGACTGATTGGTTGATGAGTGTTTGTGAGGTCAGTGAATGATTCAGAGTGTTACCTGTGGGCCTGCGTCGATACAAAGACACCATGAGGACAGTGGAGACGCAGTACGGGCAGAACACCACTAGGTGGCAGAGCAGTCTGAACACAAGCTGGGGGGGGGCGGAGGCAGGGGGCGGGGCTGTGGGTGTAGGTTTACCTGTAGAGAGAATCCCACCTGGTCAGCTGAATATCTGGATGAAATGAGTCCTGAAATCAAAGGTAACCTCCTCACCTGTGACAGAGATCCAGCTGGGTGGAGACTCTCCACGACTGCTGATGTGACACTTGTAGAGGCCTTCATCAGACTTGGAAACATGGCGGATGGTCATGTGACCTGCAGGCTCCGTCCCGATGAGGGAGCCATCTTTATAGAAAGCAGCTGGGAGGTTGGAGGGAGGGGTCTTTGTTTTACAGTGCAGAGTGACATCATCTCCCTCCATCACAGGGAGGACAGGACTCTGCAGGATCACTGATCCACCTCAACACAGAGACAAACTACAGCGTTTCATCCATTTCCACACAGCTTCAACAACACTAACTCCACAGGCTGATCTTACCAGTGACAGTGATGCTGATGGGGTTACTGGTTGCTCCCTCTCTGGACTCACACCAGTAAACTCCACTGTCCAACGGGACGATGTAGCTGATGTTACAGGAAGAACCAGCTGATCTTCCCCAGCCGGCTCCACACTGAGTCCTGGTTTTGCTGGTTGTGTTCCTCCTCAGCGTCCATCCAGCAGAGCTGTCGTCCTCCTCACAGCTCAGAGAGACAGACTCTCCTCTAAACAGCTGAGAGCTGCTGGGACTCACAGTCAGAGAGGCTGGAGGGAATTATTGTATTTTGATTCAAACTAAAAGACAGCTTGAAGTTTAAAACATAATCTGTGTTTAAGTTGAACAGTAGTTTCGGAACTTGTTTCCAAAGAAGCTGGAAGCTCAATAAAGAGCTCATTTACTTTTTACAGTTTTTCAGGACTATTTCATTTCAGCGTTCTGCGATCTCTCGTATGACGGAGGAGTTGGATCAGAGCTCAGACGCCCACTAACTTGTCTCTCAGTGGTTTGTAGAACGTTTACCAACCTTGGGTGGCTGTGCAGCACAGCATGGTGGTTGACCCTGAGGGGAAGTGAGACTCACGTTGGTTTGAGGTTTTCTGTTTAACACAACAAGAAAAGTCCCAGAAATTGTTCCAGGAACAGTATTTTCCAGCTGTAAGATGAGCCTTTGTGGAAACTAAATCTCTCTCCTGTCTCATGTTAAATACAGTTTCTGTGGTGCTTCATGTACCACCTGCTAATTTAAGTTCACACATGTAACAGATTTAAGATTTACACTGTAAAATGAACTTTTATAAACTACCAAAGGTTACTTTTATGAACATATCTTCTTGTTTCTATCATATGCATCACATATATCAGCAGATTCAGACAGAACAGATTGTACTTACAGAGCAGCCACTGTATTGGTGTTTGTCCCATTGCACCATGAACGGATATGAGATCAACATGTGGCCCCCAAGCTGTCCGTCTCTGCAGTTGAACCCACCCACTTCCTGTTTATAGGTGAGAGCTGTGTGGTTTTCTGTCCAACAGTCGGCAGAAAAGCCTCACTTGGTTCACTTCATTAGACAGCTGAAAACTCGGAGTTTGTTAACCTTGAGATGAGGGAAACTCTGGGTTTTCAGCTCCAGACAGAGAAGTAACTTAAACCCTTCAGTTACCACGGTAACTCTGTTTCCTAGTCACAATGGTAACTGACTCTGGGAACCTTGACCTGCTCGCTGGCAGGTTTTCTGACTTCCTCTCTGACTCCTCGCCTCCTGCTGAGCCTGAAGCAGCTGTCTGACACGTTTCATTCCCTCATTCATACGTCGACATCACAGCAAATATCGGAACGCATTCGTTCGCACCAGTTTGCGTCTTTGGAAACTTCAAAATCCCAGTTAGACGTCTGTGCGTTACCCGAGCACCATCTTTAACATGAGCGCTTTCATGCGCAGTCTGCCATCGATGTGACGTCGTGGATTCATCCTCATCTCAGAATAAAATCTTTATAACGCCATGAATCTGCGGACATGAAGGCAGCACTGAAACATTTCCCGCACATTACTGCAGTAACCACCGTTTAAACCAAACTCATCTGCAGGAAGCTTCAGACGCACGACACACTGATCAATGAAAGATCATTTGCCATGTTGTGATTGGTCGCACTGATGGAACATTCCTATCATAGTTAGCATGTCCTGTTGGCGATGATGTGAATACTGTGAGGATGATCGTGGTGCAGCTGAAACCACTTTAAGACTCTAAAACTGGACTAAATGTAAATAAAGCCTGCTTGTGGTCTTAATGTGCATTAACAGCATTTCATGTTGAAACATTTACACACGTTGAAATATTGTCATTAAATGCTGTTGAGCAATATTTTTAAATGTAAACTAGACGTCTAAAGATTTAGTCAGTTTGAACGTAGACACCTTTTCCTCTGCAAAGCACCAAAGTCATTATTACCGGGTCGGACCGTGACGTTACAATCACCGGTCCAGAACTAAACTCTGGTTTATTTTCCTCTTCCAACACGGGGCTCTGAACAGCCCAACTGGTTAACATGGGCACCGGCTTAAGCTTGATCCATTGGCTGTTGGCATTGAAAGCAGAGCTGAAACAATTGATCGATTAGTTGATTGATACAAAATATTTATCAATTATTTTTATTATCTTTTTTAAACTTGTAGTTTGTGCTTTTTAAAAACACCAATATATTGGGGTCAGTCAAACGTAGCCAATTCCGCCAATGTAGTTTTAATAGATGGAAATATTTAATGCGAGCAAGCGAAGTAACTCTGCACATAACCTCCGCAATTGCTGTATTTTGCGTGAAAGCCGATCTCTAACATTTTAGAGAATTGTTAGAGGAACAAGTTACCAAAATGCTGTGAAGGAAGCCTGAGTTGAGGGGATGAAAGGATCGGAACCAGAGAATCATCTGTGTTTCAATATCAAAGGATCTACCTAGTTTTATTTACCAAGAACTAAAAACAGAGAGCCTACATCCAGAAACTACAACACTTTGCAATAGAAATGAAAAAAAAAAAAACATTCCTCACTCTAAAAATCTGTAATTGTAAAAAAGCTGGAAACTGTCAAAACTGCGAAAAGGTTTGCCTAAAAAATCCTCGACCCTCAGAATGACTCCTCCTGAGGTTTTTTTTTTTTTTTTTAACCAAGTCTAACAAAGGCAGGGCTTCTACAACATATGTGGTCAAACACTAAGCTACACAGTTATTCATTGGTTATACAGAGTACACATTCCTAATCTACGTACGCAAATTATAAGTTCCTGAAAGTTAAAGAAAGCTACAGCTAGTTGTTTTAAACTGAACATCCTGTCTGGTGAGATAAACAGATGGCGTCAATGTCTGTTTCACCGAAAGTCTTCTTCTTCTCGGCCGTTGGTCCACGAATGAGGAAGTTCAGCATGTCAGTCTCTGGGTTAGTTCCTCTTGTTTATGGCTGGTCTGGTAGGGAGCACCAGCAGAATGACTGCTTGACCTTTGCCCTCTGCCAACACTACACAGTGAGTGACAACGGAAGGATTTTGGGGGGCAGGCTGGAGTAAATGAATTCTGTGGCTGGTTGAGATGAGTTTTATTCACCGTGCAGTGGGAAAAGAAGTTCACAACAAAGCACAATAGAGAAAAATAAAATCTATAACTATGTTTTTCTACAGTATGCAAACATCTATCTTAAGTATGTATTCGTAACCATGACAACATACGTGCCACTTGGAATATAAAGTTACTGTTGTCTATCCCTCCGTTAGAAGTAAAGCGGAGACTATAACAGCTATCAGGACATGGGGAGGCAGCAGGAGGAAAAAGCTAATTTGGCTCTATTTCAAAACGATGCAGCATGACTGCGCTGGTGGGCTTTCAGGGCACTACCCTGAGCAAAGGCTTTCCCACACTGGTCACAGCAGTACGGTTTCTCTCCAGTGTGAACACGTCTGTGTTTTCTTAGTTCAGCTGATTGAGTGAAAGCTTTCCCACACAGGTCACAGCAGTACGGTTTCTCTCCAGTGTGAACACGTAGGTGCGTTTCTAGGTGAGATGATTGCGTGAAAGCTTTCCCACAATGGTCACAGCTGTACGGTTTGTCTCCAGTGTGAACACGATAGTGGATTTTTAGATTCCCCGATTCAGAGAAAGTTTGCCCACATTGGTCACAGCGGTAGGGTTTCTCTCCAGTGTGAACACGTCGGTGCGTTACTAGGTGAGTTGATTGTGTGAAAGCTTTCCCACATTTGTCACAGATGTATGGTCTCTCTACAGTGTCAAGTTGCTGATGATCATTGAAAGATGCCAATGTTGTAAAGGATGTGTCGCCATGGGGATAGTTAAGTTGTTGTCTTCCTGTCCAGATCTAGATCAACAGACATACACAGAGAAAGACAGAGAGAGTAATGAGTATGTCTGTGGAACATAACCCACACACAGTTTGACTAATACATAAATAAAAATAAATCAATCAAGAAGTATTCATACTAAGAGTATAAAGACTGTTTTCTCACAAATGTATGACATCATAAAACATTCATTTTAGATTAATTTGTTGATTCTGATATTACACATTTATGTTCTCTTCAGTTGTACCTGTGTGTTAACTTGGTCACAGCTGTATGGTTTCTCTCCAGTCTGAAGTTGCTGATGATCATTTAAAGATCCCCATGTTGTGAAGGAGGGGTCACCATGGGGATGGTTAAGTTGTCTTCCTGTCCAGTTCTAGAGCAACAGACACACACAGAGAAAGACAGAGAGAGTAATGAGTATGTCTGTGGAACATAACCCACACACAGTTTGACTAATACATTAAACACATCACTAAAAGTAAATAAATCAGGTCTGCACCATGACACTAGGCTTTAGGAGACAAAACTTTATAAAGTCACACATCATTAATAATAAATGGTAAGTGGACTGTACTTGTATAGCACCTGTCTAGTATTCCGACTTCTCAAAGCACTTACAGATCACATTCACCCCATACACACACATTCTTACATTGATGGCAGGAGCCAACTGCCCATCAGTACAGTAACTAATCATTCAGGGTCCTACTGACCTTCCGATTGGTGGATGGAAGGTCGCTCTCCCACATTAATATAATTAATAATACAGACAGGAGAGCAGGCAGAAGAGAAGAGGTGGAGCTTTCAGACAGATAAGCAGATGTGCTGAACGGTCACATCTTAGTCTTTAATAAATGTCTGCAGGTCTTCCAATTTGATATGCTTTTGGTCTTTGAACAGACGGAAGTATCTTATAATACTGGTTGGTGAAAGCAGCTTAGATGTGATGGCTACATAACTGCATGTAGTCCAACAATGTCCTCTCCCTGAAAACCCCCTCAGGCGGCCTCCTGCCCTGGTTACTAACCCAAACTCTGTCACACTCTTTGTCTCTTCAGTTGTACCTGTGTGTTAACTTGGTCACAGCTGTATAGTTTCTCTCCATTCGGAAGTTGCTGATGATCATTTAAAGATCCCCATGTTGTGGAGGATGTGTCGCCATTGTGATGGTTAAGTTGTTGTCTTCCTGTCCAGGTCTAGAGCAACAGACATACACAGAAAAAGACCGAGAGAGTAAGGGAGATGTCATGGTGGAGCGAGTTCTCTAAAACCATAAATGACATTTAGAGCATGTCTGTGGAACAAAACCCACACAAAGTTTGACTAATACTTTAACAAATTACTAAAAATAAATATATCAAGAAGTATTAATACTAAAATTAATACTCAGAGTCCAGTCATTTAAATCAGCAGCCCTCAGTCTGTCCACTGGTTTTCCTCAAGGATAGAATTTAGGACTTTTGTTGTTCTTGCTTTATATAAATAGCCTCCCGTCTGTTTGCCCTGATGTTTCAGTGCAGATGTATGCTGATGACACCGTAGTCTATGCCCATGGTAGTAATATCTCTCAGGTAGCTGAGAAGCTCACTAACTCCTTGGTTAAAATTACAGCTTGGTTGAAACACTCTTGCCTGCAGCTGAATGCATCAGAAACAGTAGCAATGTTTCTCAGCAAGTCTAACAATAACTTCAATGTTGAGCCCGATGTCTCTGTCTCGGGGGAAAGGCTGCAGATCGTGTCAGAATATAAATATCTGGGGTTATTCATGGATTCGAAGTTGTCATTTAGATGACATGCAAAAAGGGTCTGTAATCAAATCAAATTCAACCTCAATTACTTTAGACACATTCGCCATCAAATGTCCACACAGGCAGCAAAACTGTACACGCACTCTATGACCTTCTGACATATGATTTACTGTTCACCAGTTTGGTCACAAGCTAGTGTCACAGCTCTGAAACCTCTGCAATCACTTCACTTCACTTCACGCACTGTAAAAATATTGGATAAGAAACCATGCACTTCTCACCATTGTCCAATGCTACAAAAACACACATTACTCAGTTGGGAAAACATGGTAAAATTTGCAAATTTATGTCATTTCTATAAAATTATTCATGGTCTATCATCACCTCCTCTCCGCCAGTTTATCAACATCCGTACGGCTGTTTATAGCAGAACCAGAAGTGCAGAAAGGGGAGATTTATTATTCCACTTAGGAAAAGTGTATTTGGCTCACCCCCATAAACATGAGGAATGTACACACATATACCATATTTAAGAACCAGTTAAAGAAATGGTTAATTGATTATCAGAGCTGTCAACATTAGCCCAATATTAGGCCTGTTCTCACTGCCCCCTGCTCGCTTCTTGCTTTGTGTGTATGTGTTCATGTATTTGTCTTATGTTTGTTTGCTGTTGGTCTGATGTGTTTTTATTATTCCTTTTTAAATTGTATTGTAATTGTTATATTGTTAAGTAAATATGTAACTTTTTATTCTCTTTTAGGGTGACATCTGTCTAGGGAAAGCAGGTGAAACATAGCCTTTTGGCTAACTCTGGCATATTGACAGAAATGTTTATTAATATGCACTGTCCCGGTAATGAATAAATAAAAAAGTATAATGAGTTTTTCCTCACAAATGTATGACTTCATAACAGATAAACTTTGGATTAATTTGTTGATTCTGATGTTACACATTT
>WNGW01000212.1:3805-21119 GCA_011952105.1 Coreoperca whiteheadi
ATAGAATCATTTACATTTTTATGTGTGTGGTTTGATGCTAAGCTCACATGGAATGTACATATTGATAGTATTGTAAATAAGTGTAAAAAGGTATTGAATGTGATGAGATGTTTGGTGGGAACAGAGTGGGGAGCCGATAGGTCTACGTTGAAAACTGTTTATATGGGATTAATAAGACCTGTCCTGGATTATGGATGTGTGGTGTGTG
This sequence comes from Coreoperca whiteheadi, assembly GCA_011952105.1. Lineage (NCBI taxonomy): Eukaryota > Metazoa > Chordata > Actinopteri > Centrarchiformes > Sinipercidae > Coreoperca > Coreoperca whiteheadi. The sequence continues at coordinate 4,014 of WNGW01000212.1, forward strand.
GGTCAGCTTCTAAAACATTGTTGAAAAAATGAGATGTAATTCAAGCTCAAGCTTTAAGGATATGTAGTGGCGCTTTTAAAACCGCACCTGTGGCAGCGTTACAGGTAGAAATGGGGGAAATGCTATTGGAGTTAAGGAGACAGCAAATCATGACAACATACTGGGTTCATTTACAAGGACATTATAACCATCCTGCAAGAAGTGCTGTTGAGCCTTGCTGGGAACAGGAAAAAAGGCAAACAAAGAGCTTTGGTTGGACAATAAGGAGAAAGGCAAGGGAAATGGGTATACTGGATAGGAGTTACTGTCCAACTGTAGTTCTGCCAGCTATACCACCTTGGCTGTTGCCACAGCCAGAGGTAGACCTTAGCCTCCGGGAATTGATGAGAGATGGAAGAGAGGGAAATTATAGAACCTGTAATTCATACATCAGAAGAAATTATTATGGGTTTTTACAAATGTATACAGATGGTTCCAAAGACCCTAAGTCAGGTAGAACAGCAGCAGCAGCAGTAATCCCTGATTTTAATGTTGAATGTGGAAAGAGGCTTACTAATGATATATCTGTTCTTGCATGTGAAATGATGGCCATTGTTATTGCCTTGCAAAGGGTGGAGGAGGTCAGGCCAGAGAGAGTGGTCATTGCATCAGATTCATGTGCAGCATTAATGAGTTTAAAAATGTTCAAATCCAGGAGTAGAGAGGATTTACTGTACGAAATACTACAGTCTTTATTCAGAATTCAACAAATGCACTTGTTTGTTAGTTTTGTGTGGGTCCCGGCACATGTTGGAGTTGTTGGGAACGAAAAGGCAGATAAAGCAGCAAAATGGGCTCTTAAGAGTGAGAATAAGAACATAAATGTAAACATTAGTAAGTCAGAAGCCAAAGTGGTGATTAAAGGGCACATCAAAAAGATGTGGCAGAACCAATGGAACAAAGAAAGTAAAGGCAGATTTCTGTTCATTGGCTGGGAGTACAGGGTCTGGAGGTCGAAATAGAAAGGAGGAGAAGGTTATCACAAGAATAAGGAGTGGGCATTCTGGGTTAAACAGTTCGCTTTACGTGATTGGAAAACATAATGATGGGAAGTGTGAATACTGTGGAGAGCAGGAAACCGTGGATCATGTGTTATTGCATTGTCAGAGGTTCGTCTTAGAGAGAGAAGTTTTAAAGAAGGCAGTGAGGGAAAATGGAGAGGAAAGTATCCGTAATATTCTTAAAACATCTGCAGGGGACATGGGGTGGAAACGTCTTATAGAGTATTTAGGATCAGCAAGATGAATGAATAGAATCTGAGTATTATAATCTTAATTATTTATTTAGGTTTATTAGATTTTTATTATCATATAGATTAATTTGTTTGTTTGTTTGTTTTTTGTAATGTGGGTGTTTCTATAGATCATTAGTCCATACTCCAGATCAGTGGGTGGAGGTAATGCACCCGGAAGGTGTTTGCCAACCGCCAATAAAACAAGAGAAGAAGGAGAAGAAGATCCCGCGAGACGCTGTGACCTCGAGAGAGCGCGACGGCTCCACGAGGTCCAGCAGCGCTCCTGGATCTCAGCCTGAAGACCTCCGAGGACAGAATCCAGAGCCAGTCCAGGACAACACAGTCCACCAGCCACAGCGGAGACCTGCAGGACGATGGAGAACCAGAACCCGGACCACAGAGGACCGACAGCGGGCTCGAGCTCTGATAGCAGCGGTGTTCAGGTCAGTGTTCAGGACTTCATCACGAGACTAAAGACCCGAGGAAGAGTCTCGAGGGTCCGTGTATCATCCGTTCACTCTGCTGTTAGAGACCAGGCCCTGAAAACCCGCTCCAGGGTTTGTGTTCCCGGAAGGGTCTCAGTGGGTTCTGGTTTCACCTTGAAGAGAGGAATCTGAAAGTCCTGGTTCCTTTGTTGCCACGGCTCCCCGGCGGGGCGCATGCGCGGTGCAGCGTGTGTTGTGTCGGGAGCGCGCGGAACAAACCCTGATCTGATTGATCTGCGAGGAGGATCTGAGTAGAACCGTCAGTAACTGCAGGTTTACAGTTTCTTCAGGTGTGGTGTCACTGAACAGTTTCGGTAGCGGCGTCCTCGTCACTTCCTGTTTAGTCTGTAAGCTGAACGTGGCTCGTAGGGCTGAGGTGATTGATCGGCCTAATAGATTACGGAAATACGTCGATTTGCATATCGTACGTCAGTGCGTCACAATGGTGGACGGAGGCGCGTGCGTGTGTGTGGAGAAAAGAGAACTGAAGGGAAAAGAAAGTTGAGCAGATTAAAGTAAACCCTAAAATAAGGTGGAGAATGAAGTAGAAATAACCTGCTACAAATAAGGTCAAATATGAATGTGTTATAATAGTTTCAATGGACATATATATGCTTTGTTGCAGAATGAGGCCCTGCAGTACGTACTGTTCTTCTTGTTACATTTGTTTGTTTTTAAGCGAAAATTATTGAAAGAATAATTGAAATATTAATGAGACCATTTTTTTATTTTACTTTGGGTAAATTAATTGTTGCATTAATCAAGTAATAAAAACTAACCTCTTGAATAATCGGTACATTAGTTGTTAGATTAATCGGTTATTAAGGGTAGGGCTGGCTGCTGAACTTAGACGCTTTTATGCCACCGACCAAATTTCTTCGATACGAACGAGTATCAAAACATTTCTTGTCATTCGGTACCAACTTTTCGATACCAGAGGAGTAAATCACGTCAGCACAGTGTGTCCATAACCTCGCAGCATGCTTGTACCGGGATCTAATAATGCCGAGATTGGCTGTCTAACGCTACACGTCATCGCGTCATGCAGGAAAAACACTACTCATCGACCAGAGACTCGCTTCTGACGGCAAACATGGGGTTGCTTAACGTTACAGACCGAAAGATGGTTGTCAGACAGTTAGCTACTCTTTAGCACAGAGAAAGAAAGAGGTCTCACTCTGCTCCTCCATCCCAGTACCACAGACGTCACCCACACAGTAATTCTTCTTCTTTGGATTAAGCAGCAGTGATGCTACGATGGTGTGTTACTGCCTTACTGTTTGTTATTAATGTTCCTTTTGACAGCTACTTGTATTATTTGTAATCCAATACTGTACAGCTATTCCATCAGTTTCTTTAATTGAGTCCAGTTTGCCAGGTTGACTAAAGTGCGCAGCTTCTCCCAGGTCTTTGAACAGCTTTGAAGTGAGTAATTGTACCGTAATCTGTAATGAATTTTCTTTTTGTTTAAAATGGCTTCATAAAATTGGTATAGAAAAGAAGTATCGTTCAGGAAACGGTATCAAAGTCATGGTTTTAGTACCGAATTGTACCGCTGTAGTTTAATTTTCTCTATCAGGACTTATTTCTGTCTTTATGCTGCTCTAACTTCTGCTTTTATTCTGCGGGATCAATAAAGGATAGCATTTGTGGTTTTGGATAGCTGGCTCCACCATGGCATCTCACTCTCTTTTTCTCTTTTTCTCTGTGTCTGTTGCTGTAGAAACGGAGAAGAAGTAAGGGACTCATTCACACGGGAGAGAAACCATACAGCTGTGACCAATGTGGAACAGCTTTTGCTACATCAAGTGGCCTAAAGGTCCATAAACGCATTCACACTGGAGAGAAACCATACAATTGTGACCAGTGCGGGAAAGTGTTCACACAGTTAGCTCCCTTTATAATCCATCGACGCATTCACACTGGGGAGAAACCCTACAGCTGTGACCTGTGTGGGAAAGCTTTCGCCACTCAAGGTTACCTACAATGCGGGAAAACGTTCCGTATATCACATGCCCTAAAACTCCATCAACACCTTCACGCTGGTGAGACACCATACAGCTGTGACCAATGTGGGAAAGTGTTTGCCGCTCAATGTCAACTAAAACACCACCAACACCTTCACACTGGAGAGAAACCGCACAGCTGTGACCAATGTGGGAAAGCTTTCACTACTCGATCTGGATTAACTGTTCACAAACGTACTCACACTAGACAGAAAACATACAGGTGTTACTATGATGAATGTAAGGAAGTTTTCCCCACTCAAGATTATCTAAAAGCCCACCAGAGCAGTCACACTGAAGTGAAACCGTACAGCTGTGACCAGTGTGGGAAAGCTTTCACTAGATCAGATAAACAAAAAATCCACAAACGTATTCATACTGGAGAGAAACCGTACAGCTGTGACCAGTGTGGGAAAGCTTTCACTAGATCAGATAAACTAAAAATCCACAAACGTGTTCACGCTGCAAAGAAACCGTACAGCTGTGACCAGTGTGTGAATGCTTTTACTCAAGGTAGTTCCCTTAAAGTCCTCAAGTCTAAGTTTATCACCACTAAAAAATGTGCTTTCATTCTTGTATTAAAATATTCTAAATTCAAAGGTCAAGTGTTAGCAGTATTTAACTAGTACTGCAAACATTGAGTATTTTCTCAATTAATCGTCTGGTAAATGAAATTTTGTGACTTGATGTTCTGGAAGTCCAGTCATGTAATGGAGTCGCACTGGGATGTTTCAGGTCATTCCTGTTGAGTTAGCGGTGTCTGACCTGCTTTAAAGTTGGAGGATTGTCATCGTCCACACTAGGGCGATATGGCTCATTAATAGTATCTTGATATTTTTAGGCTGTGCTGCACCGTAAAATACAACATACACATTAATGCAGTAGTAATATTAATCCAGGCTAAAGTCAGGTAATACGTTTTGAAGCTGCCGAGCTGGAAGCCGCGGGTAGAGTAATCGGAGCGATCAGATGAAGATAATTGATCACGTCTTCTCTCGTTGTAATAAAGTTAGCTGCTAACTAGCTAGTTAGCTGGTCTGGACCAACTGCTGGAAGAATAGAAGATGCTGTAGTAATGTTACATAAGCAGGGACTTTTTATTTCTTTTCTGTGCTAGCGAACAGCACACAGCCTTTCAGTAGCTGTTATATTGCACCCTGAGCTCCTCTACACCCTGACTACAGTAATGTAACCAACCCTCAGCGGAAACTTGAATATGACGATATGGTCATCTGCTATATCGTGCAATAATTAATATTCAAATATATCTATTATGATGTTCTATCGCCCAGGCCTAATCCAGACCATGTACCGGTCAGCCTGAAGTGCCCTCTCTGAGGTACAGCAGATCGGAGTACGAGGAGCGGACGATGAAACTCCCACCCTGACTGAAGACCAGAACTACTTGACAGAATAACCTTTACTCGAGATACTCTTCCGAGCTTTCCCTGGAGCTTTCATCAGGTGGTCTTACCTGTCAGGTCATCTTGGACCCACAGAAACGTCCCAGTGGGACTCAGAACATCTGGCAAGAATCTCCAACTGATAAAAGGTGGAAGAAGCTTCCACAAACTGACACCAGAGACAGAGGCAGGGGTTACCATCTCCCCCTGAATACAACCACCTGTTGTCATGTGACTGGGCTGGACCAGCGTCATGTGACGACAACTGAGGAAGTTGGATCGGCTTAGTTAAAGGTCACACTCAGCAGCTGCGACTCACATGTTGAAATGTTGAAAAGGGAACGAACTGCCGGGACCCTGGACACCCAAAAGGGTTAGGGTTACACCTTTTCCCACGCACAAGCTGGCATCTGCAGGAGGAGTGATGAGGTGGACCAGAAGTATAAGGTGGGAGACTTTATTTTGCAGCCCACAGCGTTCATGAACTTAATGTTAAATTATTTATGCAAGATTAACTGTTTCATTTGTATTTACATTGGAGCCATCGTGTCCCTAATGATCTTCCCATCTAAAATGCGTTTCAACATGACATCAATAGAATGATCGATGATTGGGCTGTCACCGCCATGATGGTGTACAGGGGAATGATGAATTCGCGATATGGGAGCTCTAAATAGCCACAGCCGTTCTGTTGAAGAACCTCGCTGATTTTTCTTTGCCGTTCTTGTCATTGACAGGTGGAGCGGGAACAGTACCGGTGTGCAAACCGATGATTCAGAGCGTTTCTACCACTACTTATGGCTAACTGTAGGAGTGGCTGACGAGAAGAATGTGTCTGTCTTTGTGCGTACACTCAGTTCCTAGGTCGACTCCTGGTGACATCAGACGTTAACATGAGCTAATTCACTGTTTGCTGAACCCTCCTCTGAGTTTGGACTGTCGGGTCTTGTTTTAGTCCCATGAAATACGAGCACAAAGGTGTAAGGAATGGCTTAAACTGCATTTGTCTGCTCTTACGGCAGCTGCAGATGTTGTTGACACATTGATGCATGTCCAGCTAACTAGCTTACTAGCATGTTCGTTAGCTGACTACATTACTTTGTGTAGTTACGTTAGAAGAATCCATGTTCAGGACTGGGACAGCCGCTGTGTGGGACTCGGTCCTGGAAGCTATCAGAGTTTAGGCTAAAGTTAGCCGCTCTGTCATGATCTTTATTAGATTTGGGAAGTTTACGCTCCAGCAACTCGCAACTTTTATTCACTTCTGTCTGAAATCGAGGACCCACTGATTCAAAAGTGAATTTTGATGGTAAATCTCTGGAACGATGCAGAAAATGATGTTTAAAGCATAATTAGTTTTAGAACAGCAAGGTCCATGATGGACTCAGATCCAGTAGTCCAGAACAGGTTCAGGTGCTGCCGACGTATTCAGTGAGAAGGCTTCTGATTGGCTGGCCGTGTGGAGGGGGCGGGGCCAGAGGCCTGGGGGAGAAGAAGAACGTTTAGGATCAACGGCCTCCTGTCGGGGAGGTGTGGTGAGTTCACCGTTACCGGCTCCGGTCAGTGAATTTACAAGGAATTTGACTTTTGGGTGAAAATGGAGGAATTCAGAGATGTTGTTGATAATCTGCTAGATGCTAACAAGCTAACACTAACATGTGCGCCTGTTTGGAAACCCATGGCATTATCTCTATATTGATCGATCGACAGCGCCACCAACCATTTAGGCCGGTTAAAGTCGCCTAATGACTGCAGCAGTGCATTGGTACTTCTCCGAGCTCTCATTCATCCCATTGGTTAGTAGCTTCATTTAGCTGCCGAGATGTCAGAAGATGAGCTGCCTTTTGTGGTCTTTGTGTGTGAAAAGTTCCTCTGACACAATCAATCAATCAATCCTGCTCCCTGGGTTAACAAAATCTAGTTTGTCTTCTAAGTTAACGTCTCCACGCTGGAAGCATCTGTCTGACAGGAGCGACTTTCTGTTGCTCTGTGCTCACCTGTCCTCCTCCTCCTCCTCGTCCAGAGAAGACGGTGGTCAGTCCGTTGTGTGCGGGGACACGGCGGAGGGGGCGTGTCCTCGAGTCTCTCAGCTCGGACAGGAGCTCGGGGCTGGACAGGGACAGATGGGCTGGACACAAACAAATCCATCAGTTCAGTTCGCAGCTGCTACGAGTCGAAGGGAACAGCCCCCCCCCCCTTTAGAGCCAAAGGCCGACAAAGTGCTCACCGTTATCCACCTCTCAGAGTCTCTTACTGGCTTCAGTGCGGAAAATAATAATGCACTTAAGTACAATTTTGAAGTTTTTCAGAAACTCATAATCAGAGGTGTCAAGTACCAAAGTACAAATGTTCGTTACCTTAAGTAGAAATGTGGGGTGTCTGTACTCTACTGCAGTAAATATTTGTCAGCCGACTTTGTACTTCTCCTCCTCACGTTTTAAAAACAGCCTCGTTGCTCCTGTTTCGTTTTGGCTTGTCAACGATGAAAATAAGCCCTCTCCAGGTGAGCGGCTCCGTGGTTGGATGAGAAGTATAAACATGCACCACCCCGACAGCCCGTTGGTTGGTACGATCCATCGCTGCTGCACGTGACACAGATCCCCTCCAGAAGCCGGCGTTGGTCGTCACTCAGAGAAGGTAAGAAGTGGCAGCAGACGCATGTAGCCGAGCGCGGAGACGTCCTCACACATACGGCTCTCTAATGGATCTGCACTAACGTGTTCATGTCCAACGGGCTGGAACAGGCCGCCTGGTGCCGCCCACATGTTTCAGCATGAACATTTTAATAGAACATTACAGTCATTAAGGCCTTTAGAGACATGTGTTGTTGGGTGGGTGGGAGTGCCCTACAGGCCCCTGTGGCCCCTGAGCTTCTGTCCTTAATGGCATTTCTTTCCTTACATTGCTTTTACTTTTATACTTTAAGTAGTTTTGAAACCAGCACTTTGACACTTTTACTGGAGTTGATACTGGCAACTTCTTTATAAAAATGTAATAACTCAACATATGAACCGGTAAAGGCCAGTCTGCATTTGATGTAAAGCCCCATTTCCACCCCAGCCATCACAGTAGGAAGAGCAGACCGCACACAGTAACGACGAGCGAAAGCAGCAGGTTATTTGAAAGTTTCGCGGCCGATAAGGCGACATGACACGCGCCTCACCTGGTCTGCTGTCGCCGCCGGGGGATGACGAGGAGGGGGAGGAGCCGCAGGGGGAGGAGGGGGGAGGGGCTGCAGAGGAGACGACCCTGGATTCGCTGACGTCACTGGGAACCCGAAATTTGCCCCGACGCTCTGCAAACAAAAATACAGGGAGGAGACAGGTGAGAGGACTTGTGCGTCTTTTTACACTGTTATTGCGTCTCTTTGTGATCTTATGTATGTCTTTGTGTCATTGTATAGCATCTTTTTTTGTTGTTTCTGGTTGTCGCGCGTCCTTTTGTGGTGTGACTGATTTTCACCTTGTAGAAACTCTGCTCGAGGAGGAGACGACGAAGAGGAGAGGAGCCGAGTTTGTGGTGCAGCTGTCACTGAGGAGGCAGGCGATGGTGGCGACGAAGACTTCATGATGTATGTCCCGCAGTGGGAGGAGCTTTAAAGAGAGTTCACCTGTTAGCGGCTGCAGTCAGAGGTCTCCGACGGCGCAATGTGACGCCTGAATGCATCGTTTCGACCTGCAGAAACTTTTCTGGTAAAATCTTTGACGGAACACAGACGTGGTCCCATTATTACGTTTTTCAACAAGCTGACGCGTCACAACATTTGAACTACTTTATGTACCGCTGTGTTGTTTAATCCATGATGACGCATCATGTAAACTGGTCACATGTTCCGGGCACAAAACCACGATCCGTCACTGAAGCTGTCAGTCGCGGCGGAATAAAGTCCAGTATTTCCCTCAGGGCTGCATTTAGCAGAATGAAGCGACGTTACCTGGTGTTTCTGCCCACTGCTACGTGAACATCTCATCACCCTTTAAAGTTCACACGTTGAACTCGTGATCAAACAGCTGCTTGTTTCCAGCTCCAGCAGCGACACGACGCTTCATCAGGAGTCGTGTTTGTGTCGCCTGATGAACGTCTGTCCAATATTCGCTGTGAGTTCGGTCTCCAGCAGCTCCTGAGGGAAACAGCTGGCTCTTTAGCAGCTAAACGCGCCGCTATGTTCACCGGCTGCTCTCTGACTGAGTCTGTCTGCTGCTGAGCAGGTCGTGGACCGAGGCTTCTTGCAGCTTTTTATCTGAAAACGATGCCTTGAGAAAGTCTCTATAAAGCCGAGAGGAGCTGTCCGTTCACACATGACTTCATTAAGTATCCGTTATAGCTGCTTTGAGTACAGAACCTGGGTGAGTGTACTTTATATCTGCAGAGGAAAAGCCAGAGTAAATCATTGCATTAATGGACGAGGCGGGGCCCAAAGCTCCGGTGTGGCGCCTGGTTCCTCACTCTAGTCACCAGTGTCGCCTTTTCACTCTCGGGTGTTTGAGCCCCTCGGAGGAAACACCTGTCCTGCTGTGGATGGAAACTCCCAGTTTGTACTCACTGAGCGGCGTGAAGCTGCGGCGGCTCTGCTCGGCGGCGGCGTGGCGGCTAGAAGGACGACTTCCTGCAGCCGGGACAAAGTCTGTGCGCCTCGGCCTCGCTTCACCACACACACACACACACACACACGCACACACACTCTGTTATTACATGAATACACTGTGTGTGTGCGTGTGTGTGTGTGTGTTAAGCGAAATCCATGCAAAACACACACACAACTCAAAAGTCCACATTAATAATTGACGCTTTTAATGACACTGTTGTCATGGATACCCGGAAGGAAAAGAGAGGGCTAGCTGGACTTTTAACCCCCACACACGCACTACCTGCTTCATCTATATTTGTGTGGGGCGGGGCATGTTGCATGCCAAGCAGAAAAAACCCCACACGCGTTGAAGTGCTGCGAGTCAACCTCCTCTAACAGCCACTCAAAAGACAGCATGGCAACTGCAGATGCAGGTGGCCCATCGACAGAACTCGAACCCCCTCCTCATTCACTGAAGTCGCCGTTGTGGAAGTATTTGGGATTTTCAGTGAGTTATGCTGACAACGTTCGCGTTAGCTCTGCTATGTGTGTGTACCAGTGTGTTTTCACGACACCCCCAACGGGAACAAGCAGTAGAAAAGGACTGACTGACTGATTTCCCTTAATAAAAATATAGTTTTGCTTTCTTCTCGCATCTTCTCGGGCAGTAAAGTCACGTTTTCAGCTTACGTCACGTCACGTGTAATAACACATATCAGCAGCGACAAAAACGGAAACAACAATGGAGGGAGGAGAGAGAAGCGTTTTCTATCTGGAAATACAGACGCTATTTTGAGTTTGTGTCAGCTAAAGATGGAATATTAAGGTTAAAGAAACATTTGGAGTCGAAGCGCTGCACGGTCACACTTACAGAGCGAGTCCCACCAGCTGGTGCGAAGGAGAGCAGGAGGCCCCCCACCACCCAAACAACAAAGGCTGGACTTAGGTAAAAACAAGTATTTGTGTTAAGTGAATTCAAGAAAGACTGGCACTATTTTATTTTTTATAAAAACCTATTTTTTCAGGAGATAGTTTTTAAGTTCAACTTAAAATGTTTGGAGATACGTTGTTGACATTAATATTAAAAATGCACTTCCAATAAAGTGAGTGTTGGCAAATCCAGCTGTCATTGTTATGTTGGGGGGGGGGGGGTGTTGTCAGCAGAGGCTGAATGTAACAAATAAAGTAACTTGTAATCTAACTTAGTTACTTTTAAAATCAAGTAATCTGTAAAGTAACTAAGTTACTTTTTAAAAAAGTAATCAGTAATTAGATTACTTTTTCAAAGTAACTGTGGCAAGACTGTATGTATTTATGTATGTAAATATTTTTCTGGAAAATGTGTGTATGTATATTTCCAAAAATGTATGTGTGTATGTATTTTTCCACACATGTAAGTATGTATGTATGTGTTTTTCCACAAATGTTATTAATTGTGTATGTGTTTATCCACAAATGTATGCATGTATGTATGTGTGTGTGTATGTATGTATGAGTGTGTGTGTGTATTTGTGAATGTATGTACGTGTATATGTATTGTTCCACAAATCTATGTATGTTTGTATGTATTTGTATTTTTCCACAAATCTATGTATGTTTGTGTGTATATATTGTTCCACACATGTACGTATGTATTTTTACACACATGTATGTATGTTGTATGTTTGTGTGTGTGTGTGTGTGTATGTATGTATGTATTTTTCCACACATGTATGTATGTTTGTATGTGTTTTTCCACAAATCTATGTATGTATGTATTTTTCCACAAATCTATGTATGTATGTATTTTTCCACAAATGTATGTGTGAATGTATGTATGTGTGTGTGTATTGTTCCACACATGTATGATTGTGTTTATCCACAAATCTATGTATGCACGCACGTATGTATGTATGTATGTATTTTTCCACAAATGTAAGTATGTATGTATGTATGTAAATATTTTTCTGGAAAATGTGTGTATGTATATTTCCACAAATGTATGTATGTTTGTGTTTTCCCACAAATGTGTGCATGTATGTATTTTTCCACAAATCTATGTATGTTTGTATGTATATTTGTGTTTTTCCACACATGTATGTGTGTGTGTGTTTGTATGTATGTTTGTATTTTTCCACAAATCTATGTATGTTTGTGTGTATGTATTGTTCCACACATGTATGTATGTAACTTTCCACACATGTATGTATGTTTGTGTTTTTCCACAAATGTTATTAAATGTGTATGTATATTTCCACAAATCTATGTATGTGTGTGTCTGTGTATGTATGGGTGTATGTATTTTTCCACACATGTATGTATGTATGTATGTAACTTTCCACACATGTATGTATGTATGTGTTTATCCACAAATCTATGTATGTATGTATGTGTGTAAGTTTTTCCACAATTGTATGTATTTACGTATTTTTCCACAAATGTAAGTATGTATGTATGTATTTATGTATGTAAATATTTTTCTGGAAAATGTGTGTATGTGTGTTTGTGTTTTCCCACAAATGTATGTATGTATGTATTTTTTCGACAAATCTATGTATGTGTGTGTGTTTGTATGTATGTTTGTATTTTTCCACAAATCTATGTATGTTTGTGTGTATATATTGTTCCACACATGTATGTATGTATTTATGTTGTATGTGTGTGGGTGTATGAATGTAAGTATGTATGTATGCTTGTTTTTTCCAGAAATCTATGTATGTATGTATTTTTCCACAAATGTATGTATGTGTGTGTGTATGTGTGAATGAATGTATGTATGTGTGTGTGTATTGTTCCACGTATGTATGTATTTATGTATGTAAATATTTTTCTGGAAAATGTATGTATGTGTGTATGTATATTTCCACAAATCTATGTATGTGTGTGTGTGTATGTATGTGTGTATGTATTTTTCCACACATGTATGTATGTATGTTTGTGTTTTTCCACAAATGTATGCATGTATGTATGCATGTTTGTTTTTTCCACAAATCTATGTATGTATGTGTTTATATGTTTTTCCACAATTGTATGTATTTACGTATTTTTCCACAAATGTATGTATGTATTTTTCCACAAATGTAAGTATGTATGTATGTATGTATGTATATAAATATTTTTCTGGAAAATGTATGTATGTGTGTATGTATATTTCCACAAATGTATGTGTGTTTGTGTTTTCCCACAAATGTATGCATGTATGTATATATTTTTCCACAAATCTATATATGTTTGTATGTATATTTTGTATTTTTTCGACAAATCTATGTATGTATTTTTCCACAAATGTATGCGTGTGTGTATGTATGTGTTTATCTACAAATCTATGTATGCACGTATGTATGTGTGTATGTGTTTGTTTTTCCACAATTGTATGTATTTACGTGTTTTTCCACAATTGTATGTATGTATGTATTTTTCCACAAATGTAAGTATGTATGTATGTATTTATGTATGTAAATATTTTTCTGGAAAATGTATGTATGTGTGTATGTATATTTCCACAAATGTATTCATGTATGTATTTATGTATGTAAATATTTTTCTGGAAAATGTGTGTATGTATATTTCCACACATGTATGTATGTATGTATTTATGTATGTAAATATTTTTCCACAATTGTATGTATTTATGTATTTTTCCACAAATGTATGTATGTATGTATGTATGTATGTATGTAAATAAATATTTTTCTGGAAAATGTATGTATGTGTGTATGTATATTTCCACAAATGTATGTGTGTTTGTGTTTTCCCACAAATGTATGCATGTATGTATATATTTTTCCACAAATCTATATATGTTTGTATGTATATTTTGTATTTTTCCACAAATGTATGCGTGTGTGTATGTGTGAATCTATGTATGTATGTATGTATTTTTCCACAAATATAAGTATGTATGTATGTATGTATGTATTTATGTATGTAAATATTTTTCTGGAAAGTGTATGTATGTATGTTTGTATTTTTCCACAAATCTATGTATGTATGTGTGTGGGTGTATGTAACTTTCCACACATGTATGTATGTATGTTTGTGTTTTTCCACAAATCTATGTATGTATTTTTCCACAAATGTATGTATGCGTGTATGTATCGTTCCATACATTTATGTATGTATGTGTATATCCAAAAATCTATGTATGTACGTACGTGTGTTTGTGTTTTTCCACAAATGTATGCATGTATGTTTGTGTGTCTGTGTTTTTCCATAAAAGTATGTGTGTTTGTGTTTTTCCACAATTGTATGTATTTACGTATTTTTCCACAAATGTATGCATGTTTGTGTGTATGTTTTGTTCCACACATGTATGTATGTTTGTGTTTTTCCACAAATGTATGCATGTATGTATGTATGTTTGTTTTTTCCACAAATGTATGTGTGTGTGTATGTGTGAATGAATGTATATATGTGTGTGTATATTGTTCCACATATGTATGTATTTATGTATGTAAATATTTTTCTGGAATATGTATGTGTGTATGTATATTTCCTCAAATCTATGTGTGTGTGTGTGTGTGTGTGTGTGTATTTTTCCACACATATATGTATGTATGTAATTTTCCACACATGTATGTATGTGTGTATGTATTGTTCCACACATGTATACATGTATGTATGTATGTTTGTATTTTTCCACAAATCTATGTATGTTTGTATTTCTCCACAAATCTATGTATGTTTGTGTGTATGTATTGTTCCACACATGTATGTATGTATTTTTCCACACATCTATTTGTTTGTGTGTGTGTGTGTATGTAACTTTCCACATGTATGTATGCATGTATGTGTTTATGTGTTTTTCCACAAATGTTAATAATTGTGTATGTATTTTTCCACACATGTATGTATGTTTGTATTTTCCACAAATCTATTTATGTTTGTATGTATGTATTGTTCCACACATGTATGTATGTATTGTTCCATACATATATGTATGTGTGTGTGAGTGAGTGTGTATGTATGTGTGTGTGTGTATGTATGTACGTGTGTAGGTATTGTTCCATACATGCATGTATGTACGTGTGTATGTATTTTCCCACACATGTATGTATGTGTGTACATATATACATACATAAGTTTGTGGAAAAAAACATGCATACAAACATACATACATTTGAGGAAAAATACATACATACATACATACATGTGTGAAAAAAACATACACACATACATACATACCCACACACATACATACATACATACATACATACATTTGTGGGAAAAAGCATGCATACAAACATACATACATTTGAGGAAAAACACGTACATAAATACATACATTTATGGAAAAAAGCATGCTTACAAACATACATACATTTGTGAAAAATACATACATATTTGGAGAAATACATACATACATTCATAAATTTGTGGAAAAAAACATGCATACAAACATACATACGAGGGAAAATACATACATAGATACAAACATACATACATAAGTTTGTGAAAAAATTGTCCATACATACATACATACATACATACATTATAGGAAAATATATACATACACACACACACATAAATACATACATACATGAATGGAAAAATACATATATACACACATACATACATAAGTTTGTGGAAAAAAAAACATACATACATGCATGCATACGTGGAAAAATACAGACATACATACATGCATACATACATACATGTGTGAAAAAATACATACATACATACCCACACACACACATACATACATTTGTGGGGGAAAAAACATACATACATACATTTGAGGAAAAATACATACATAAATACATACATACATACATTTGTGGGGAAAAAAACATACATACATACCCACACACATACATACATACATTTGTGGGGAAAAAAAACATACATACATACATTTGTGGAAAAAAGCATGCATACAAACATACATACATTTGAGGAAAAATACATACATAAATACATACATACATACATACAAGGAAAAATACATACATACATAAGTTTGTAAAAAAATTATCCATCCATCCATACATACATAAATACATACATACATTTGTGGAAAAATACATACATACATACATACATTTGTGGAAAAATACATACATACATACATACATGTGTGGAAAATACATACATACATACATACATACATGTGTTTAAAAATACATACATACATACATAAATGCATACATACATACATACATTTGTGGAAAAATACATACATACATACATACATACATGTGTGGAAAAATACATACATACACACATACATACATGTGTTTAAAAATACATACATACATACATAAATGAATACATACATACATACATGCTTTTTTGGAAAAATACATACGTGGAAAAATACATACATACATACATACATACATACATGTGTGAAAAAATACATACAAACAGACGTGGAAAAATACATACATACATACATACATATATACATACGTTTGTGGGAAAAAAACATACATACATACATACATACATACATACATACCCACACACATACATACATACATTTGTGGGGAAAAAAACATACATACATACATCTCTGGAAAAATACATACATACATATATACGTTTGTAGAAAAATACATACATACATGCATACATACATACATACATACATACATGTGTGAAAAAATACATACACACACACATACATACATACATACCTACATACATTTTTGGAAAAATACATACATACATTCATAAATTTGTGGAAAAAACATGCATACAAACATACATACGAGGGAAAATACACACATAGATACAAACATACATACATACGTTTGTGAAAAAATTATCCATACATACATACATACATACATAGATACATACATGTGTGGAAAAATACATACAAAAATTTGCGGAAAAAAGCATGCATACAAACATACATACATTTGAGGAAAAATACATACATAAATACATACATATATACATTTGTGAAAAATATATACATACATACATACAAATTTCGAAAAATACATACAAACATACATACGAGGGAAAATACATGCATACAAACATACATACGAGGGAAAATACATACATAGATACAAACATACATACATAACTTTGTGAAAAAAATATCCATACATACATACATACATATATACATACATTTTTGAAAAAATACATACATAAATATATAAATTTTTGGAAAAATACATACACACATACATTTATGAAAAAAAACATACAAACATATATGCATGCATACATACATACATACGGGGAAAAATACATACATACATGTGTGAAAAAATACATACATACATACCCACACACATACATACACACATTTGTGGGGAAAAAACATACATACATATATACGTGGAAAAATACATACATAAATACATACATACATGTGTGAAAAAATACATACATACAGACGTGGAAAAATACATACATACATACATACATA
>WNGW01000215.1:10364-20941 GCA_011952105.1 Coreoperca whiteheadi
GTGTGTGTTACCTGCAGCCTAAGGTAGTGTGTGCGTGTCCTGCAGTGTGTGTGTCGCGCCGTCGTCTCTCTGTAGAAGAACTTGTTGCAGAGTCGACACACGAAGCCAGAAACAGGAACCACGAAGCTGCGTCCTGCAGAGACACGAAGACGCGTGATGTGTTCATTATCAGGTTGTAACAGATCAGCTGAGCACAAGTGTCCTGGGAAACTAATTTGATTTCTCTCGTCAGTCGCCACCAAACGTCCTCAGACGCTCCGCCGCACGCCGTAATGATCGCCAACTGAACGCAGAGCGGCGACCTGTTGGAGCCCTGAACAAATCTGCATGTTTCTGAAACTCTGCAGCTGCACTTTGGTACATTTCACACAATCCTATCGCACAAACTGAATATTTAGAATTCTGTCCTGATGCAACCGGCTGCACCGTCACTCTGTCGTCATGGAGACAACAGTCTTTGTGAACGTACCTGACGGACATCGCCACAAAGTCTCACAACTTTCTCCTGATAGCTGAGTCTTTGACCCGAGTTTGAAATGTGCCTTGAAGCCGTTCTCACGCCTGCAGGAGTCGGACGCCTCCTCTGGCCTTTTGTTTCTGCAGGTAACTCCGACGTGAGCTGAAACCCGGCTGCGTGTTTCAGGTATCTCGAACGCACCTGGTTCTAACGATTAGCTGGTCACGACGCCCCTGACCAGCCTCGGCTGCTCGGCTCATCTCGCCCTGGGCGTCGCAGGCTGCGAGTTCGAGCCCGTGCGACGCAGAGTAAACGTGCACACTCTTTGGATGGACTGCATTAGTCTTCTCCCCGACTGCGCAGCCGCCGCACCTGCACCTCGAGCGTGTGTTTGCATCGACTGTGTCTGCGTCTCTTCTTCTGTACCTGTCGTCAGTGAGTCAGCAAAGAGCCGTCATGCAGCAATGACTGTTGCTATAGCAACCGCAGGAGCATACCATAGGTGGTGCGGGGGTCGTACTCCTCCCTGTGTGCTTCCTGTGAGTCAGCTGCCTGCAACACACACACAGAAACGCTCAGCGCCTCGCAGACGTCTGCACGCCAAACCTCCAATTAAAAGTGGGTCAGACTGATTCCAGAGCTCCGCCCGCGCGGCCGCACCTTCTCCTCCGCTTGCGCTCTTCCTCCTCCACCCTCCTCCTCCTCCTCCTCCTCCTCTTCATCAGCTACCTCTACTTCTTCGTGCTCCTCCTCCTCCTCCTCCTCGAAGCAGCCGACAGCGTCCACAGTGATCAGCTCCTCCTCCTGAGCCTCCTCCAGGAGCACCTGGGAGGAGACGGGCAGGGACTCAAACTCACCCTCTGTTTGTTAATCAGCGTCCCCACACACACGCATCACATGACACGATGTGGTCGACGTCGTACCGATTACTTCTTCTCCACCCTAACCCGCCCCTCGGTGACGCGGCGGCGCCCCCTGCTGACCTGCTGCTTGTGCTCCGCAGACTTCATGTGCTCCACAAACTTCCTGGGAGTCCTGAAGTGGCGTTTGCACGCCGGACAGAAGGGCCGACACAGCTGCTTACACACCTGGAGGGAGACGAGACGGGTCCTGAGTGAACCAGCGGCGTCACCTGGGCGACGGGTGTCTCCGCCCCCGCCGCTACAGAGAAACGCCACATGCCCTCCAGCATGTTAACGCTAGCAATGGTCGTGATGTCATCAGTGTTGCTTCCCACCTTGTGTTGTTTTGTCCGTCGATGGATGATGACGTCACCGCTGAAGTGAGTCTGACAGGTATCGCACCAGCGCTGCGTGTCAGGCCGACGCCCCCTGGAGGACACAGGTGGAACAATCAGGAAGAAGTGAGTGTGTGTGTGTGTGTGTGTGTACCTGTCCTGCAGTGCGTGTGTGTACCTGTCCTGCAGTGTGTGTGTGTGTGTGTGTACCTGTCCTGCAGTGTGTGTGTGTGTGTGTGTGTGTACCTGTCCTGCAGTGTTTGTGTGTGCGTGTGTGTGTACCTGTCCTGCAGTGTGTGTGTGTGCGTGTGTGTGTGTGTGTGTTTGTGTGTGTGTGTACCTGTCCTGCAGTGCGTGTGTGTACCTGTCCTGCAGTGCGTGTGTGTGTGTGTGTTTGTGTGTGTGTGTACCTGTCCTGCAGTGTGTGTGTGTGTACCTGTCCTGCAGTGTGTGTGTGTTGAGGCCGATGGACTGTGTGATCTCCTCCAGTTTCCTCAGGTGTTCTGATCCTGCCATGTGTTCCTGAAACACCTGGACAACACACACAAACATTTGAACCTCTATCCCTGCGAGGACCCTTCTTGACGTGAAGACCTCACCTGCACAGTATTACCTGCACACGGTCACAGAGCTAGCACTAATGCTAACCCGCAGCTGTGATTGGCCTACAGTATTTGTACAGCAGCTGTCTCCATCTGTCAGGTGACCCTCACCTTGCAGGTCGTGGCGGTCCCTCAGGAGGAGGCTCTGTGTTTCTAATAATAATCATTAAGTAGTAAACTGAGATCTGATCACCAATCAGCAGCCGACACGTGGTCTGAGGTGGACTCTCCGCATGCGCTACCTGCAGCAGCTCAGGTGTGTGTCCTCGCTGTTTCTCACCTGCAGAGAGCGACAGGTGATGTTGCAGACGTGACAGTGGGGTCCACCTGTCTGCCTGTCGGCCGTCTGTCCGAACTCTCTGCTCTCGCTGCTCTGCTGGATGGTGACCTTCAGCGACGCCACGCTCTGCAGCTGACACGCACACGCACAGGAAGCGTCACGCTTCACGTCCACGAGTGAGGTCATAGAACTGAGACGATGACATCAGAGAGGGTTTCCTCACCTCGGCTGCTCTGCTGTCGTCACTGTGCTCTGCTGACCCCTGCTGGTCTGGAGGAGGCGGTCTGGACGAAACGCCACCTGACGACACGCGAGCACACACACACGCTGATGACAGTTGTTGTTCTCCTGTGGACATTTTGACTTTAAGTAGGGCTGCAACAACGAATCGATAAAAGTCGATTGTTAAAAGAGTTGGCAACGAACTTCATTATGGATTGTTTTTGAAAACAATGTACTTATAAAACCCCTCTTCCCCCAGAATGAACCCGGTGCTGGTTCAGAGTCGGTTCGGCTGACGAGCCTTCTAGGAACCGGCTTGTGTTTCCATGGCTACAGAGCAGCACAGAGCCAGGACTCAGCTGACCGTATACGTCACATCTCTCCCGGTAACGCTAGCGCGGCAGCGCCGAACACAAACACCGTCGACAGTCGCGGACGCTGCTGTTGCTGTTCTCTGTAGTTTGTCCAGACGGAGGCTACAGCGAGAGGAACGGTACGTACAGAACCTTCAGTTCTAACAGTAACGTGTCAGCTGCAGCCTCGGCGTGTTGCTGCCCTCCCAGCATCAACGCTGCTGAGAAACCATCACGCTGCAGCTCAATAAACATGGATGAAGCGTTGGTGCAAGAAGCACAAGTGAGAACTGTCCGTCACGGTGACCCCGCCCCCAGCCGCTGACGTCAGCAGCGACTCGGTGCTGGTCCTGGTCGGAGCTGCTGCTCTGTGGAAACACAAAGAACCGGTTTGAAACCGGGTTCTGGCTCCGAAGCAGTGGAAACGGCCTACAGTACTTTTACTGCAGCGTACTTGTTTCTGGGCAGAGGCGCTGCCCTGCTCCTCTCCTTCCTTCTTCCTTCACGTTTCTTCTACATGTTCTCTGATTCGTTTCTGCCACAGACGCCGTCAGTGCGTCTCCCACGAGACCAATGAGGCGCAGCGCTGCAGTCACATGACCACACTAACTAAAGCAGCCGTGCTGTTCTGACGTTCAGGGTTACCCGTCCACACACACCTCCTGCGGAGCAGCTTCCACTTCCTGGGTGGCCACATGACCCCGGGACTCTCTCTCTATTGGTCGGAGCCGCAGCCTCCTCAGTTCTGTGGGAAACAGACGAAATGAGAGTGTGACAGAGTGACGTCCGCCTGCTCGGAGCGTCGCGGAGGCTGCAGCTTCACTGCTCAGCGTGTAGAAACGCCAACATTTAACACCGATGCTCATGAATTAACAGTCGTGAGTAAATAAGCAACTTTAACTCATCGAATCACCTTTCAGGAGCCAAACGTCACACACAGGCAACAGACACAAACACAGACCGAGGGAGAGTAAAACAGAAACACGGTTAAACGAGAGTGAACAGAAAATGACACGAAGGCGAGTCCAAACAGGTGAGCTGCTTCTTAGAGGTGTCCACAGAGCTGAGGTCCAACCTCACAGTCCCCGTTAGTCCTGGACCGAGGAGCAATGCAGATCTCTGCAGAGCTCCACGGGTCACCACACAAACCGGGACCTGCAGGACCTGATGAGGATCGGGCCAAAGCTTTTACAGCACTCGGTAACCATGACTACGTGTTCTGAGAGGATGGAAACTCTGCCACTTACTGATGATCGTAACTAATCTTGGAGAACTGATCGGTTCGGACCCGTCGTCGTTTTGTTTTAGAATTATGAGAAGACGAGATTTCTATTTAATGTTTTATTATCATTATAAAAACAATTCTCCATGATATTCATTAGAATTCATTACATTATTTATCTTTTTATTTACTCATCTATAGTTGTTCTTATTGTTGTTTTAATATTTTATGTACGTTCCGTATTGTGGCGGGAAGAGCCGTCGTGGGGAAAAGGAAAGAAACCTTCTGTCAATGCAACCAAGGTGAGACTCGGCGCTGCGAACGGACCCGGAGACGCTGCCGGAACGTCGCCGTGGCAACCCTCCGCTGACGGTCAGGCAGCTTCTTCAAAAGGTAACTAAGTACTGCACTCAAGTACTATTACTTATGTGTTTCTCGGCTACTTTCTCCTTCACCTCATCTCAGAGGGAAACAGCGGCCTTCTTACTCGACCGCCTTCAGTTACTTTGCACAGTCAGATTATTAACAGCATATAATCCACAGACAGGCGACGAGGTATTACTACAGATTAAACTGCCAGCAGCACATGACGTCATGAAGCTCCGCCTCCACCCGCTGCAGCGTCACAGGGATGAACACGTGACCGCAGCAGTGAGAATCATCCAGGAACAAACAATAATCTGCGTGACGTTTACTTTTGGAACTTTAACATATTTTGACGCTGATTCTTTTGTACTTGTACTTGCAGCAGAGTATTTCTGCACTGTACTTTTACGAGAGACTGATCAATAATGAAAGTAATCGTTAGCCTCCATTTGAGCCTCGCCGCCGCCTTCGGCCTCTGGAGGGCGCCAGCGGCTCTGACCTAAGCTGCGACTTAAATAAACGGACTGACCCGTCGCCTCTCGGCCTCTCCGTCTCTCCTGCGCCTCCGTCTGGCCCCGGGGCTCCTCTCTCTTCTTCTGTGGTGGCGGCGCTGCAGCACGGCCGGCTGTCACAGCTTCCTGTCCCTAACCCCGCCCACTTCCTGCCTGAAAGCTGACACAGAAACACAGTGAAACGGACCCATGCGGGCAGGCCAGGGCGGGGCAGGGCGGGGCCGGGGCGGGGCCGGGGGGTCCTACCTGCTGAGGCGGAGGCTGTGTCCTCGGTACGGGGCCCACAGGGAATCGAACCCGCGTCACGCTGTTCACTGCAGCAGGTACAGAACACCTGCGGGGGCAACAGAGGGAGCAGCTAAGGTTTACTGTCATATCTCACGTTTTCAACAGCGAAGACGCCGTTATAATCTCCCACAATCCTCGGCGACGTCTTCAAACGTCTCGTTTTGTCCAAGCGACAGTCCCAGAGCCAATAAAGCCGAGGAAACGTCCTCGGAGCTCCAGCTTACACCTGACGTAGCGGAGTGTAGAACAGCAGAAGAAGAAAGTCCGAACTTCAGAACTACTCGGGGTCCTCTCCTCCACTGGAGGAAGTACAGTACCCGAGGAAGTCACTTTCCCAAGACGTAAAGGATCGAATCAAAGTCGACCAACTAATCGATTAATCGATCGTTTCAATCGAACTAAACCGACATTTCTTCTGCCCATCGAACTCGGTCACTTTGTACAATAACGACAAACTTTATTTAAAAGTGCTTCACAGAAGAGCGGAACAATAACCGATAACAGGACGAAGGAGAAGAGGTTTAAAAGCGTTTGACAGGTGTGTTCCAGAGCGTGACGTGAGGAGGAACGTCAGGGCTTCACGCACCTTTCTGACAGGTGACCCTGAGTCATGCAGCTAGATGCACAGTCTGAATCGGTTTCTCAGCGTAATTCGGATCTTGCACTTCGGTTTCAAAGATGGCGCAGTGACCTGCCGGGCCTCACCTGGCTGCTCTCCGCTGCTGTTTCACCATGTTGGAGGCCGGGCCGGCTGACCTTTGACCTCTCTGCACGGATGGGCAAAGCACTGAAAGGGTTATTCAGGATGTAAGGACAAGGAAATTACACGTATTAAAACCCGGCTTCTAACTGCGTTGCGTTCACACAGAACTCCGTTAAGGTTTTATCACATTTTACCGAAGTAATTAAAAAGACGACGTGATCCTTCCGTGACCTGAAACCAGCTATATGGAGAAATGAAAGGTATAAGGAGTGTTTGGCGCTTGGTTTGTAAGCCGAACTTCAAACCGGCCTCTGCCGTTTCCCGACATGTCTTAATGAACTCGACATGAGGCATTATGCTCGGTCGATAAGCAGAAACACTTTCAATTCGCACATTTTTAATAGACGTCTCGCACCGTCCGTGGTTTGGCTAACGTTAACGGGATGAAGCGGCTTCTCCACACAAACGGAGACGTCAGTGTGTCGGAAGGCGGAGCGCTGTCCAGAGGAAACACATACACTTTAACTTGCCTTCGGTTCGGTTCGGCTCGCCTTACCGCTAAGCTCAAGCTAAAGCTACAGCCCGCTCGGCTAACATGTAAACACCGCCTGAGTCGCCGTGTGCGCCGCTCTGTCGCCCCCTGCCGACCGGGAGGAAGAGCCGCGGGCACCCGGAGCAGCGCAGCTTCTTGTTGTGAAACTAATGTACGTGTGTGTGTGTGTGTGTGTGTGTGTGTGTGTGTGTATTTCCACATGAATGTACATGGAAACTTACTCACACCATCAAAGCTGCAGTGTTTCAGTATTCAGGATGTGCGCGCAGATGTTTTCCAACTCAACGGCCTGTAAATCTGAAATAAACCTACATCTCTGACTCGTTTCTTACTGAACGGTTTGTGTGGACAGAAGCTGTGACTCACTGCCTTGCTCAGCGGCACTGTGACAAACCACTGTGATGCTGATTAGTGTCCCTGAAACAAATAAAAAGCCTTTAAAAGGCTAATGAGACAGCTTGGGCTGGACGCTGTGCAGGCATCCCACCAGTTTCGCTGCTCATCTGTGCGTAACAGCGGCCGACTCTGTGCTCCCTGAGCAGTTCTGTTCTATTGTGTTTGGCTCCAGGGGAGAGTTCTGATTGGCTGCTGATGGTCTGGAAGTTATTTCCAGGTTGCAGTGAATCTGCTGGTATTTCCTGGATTCACTCAGCAGACAGAGAAGCTGCCGTTGTGTGTGTCGAGGGTCAAACTCCGCCTCGCGTCGTCCGCCGGCGCGCCAGCTGAGTCCACGCAGGACCTTTCATTACAGCCGCAATGTCCCTGCAGCTGTGGACAGGAAGGTCTGAGAGCCAATGGGAAGAGACAACAGAAGCAAGCTGTGAACACACACACACACACACTGTGTCTGTGCCACTAATGTGTTTTTCAGTGAGGACGTTGAAACACTCAGACATGGTTATTGGATCTGCTTCATCGCTGTTTGTACAGTAAAAACGGTTTCCAGCAGTCTGGAACGCAACACACACACATGCACACACACACACACACACGCACACGCACGCACACACACACACACACACAATACAAACGGTCTGTTACTGATTTCAGTCTTCCTTTCACAGTGAACTGTGCTTTTCATTCTGGAGGTTTCTGCTGTTTGTCCAGAAAGTAACAACTACAGCTACACGGCCAGAAGTATGTGGACAGAGAATTAACTCCAGCAGCTGTTTGTCTCCATCAGCCAATGAGCTCGTGTTCACTGGAAAGTTCTGTCAGAATCTCGTGGACGTTAGATACCTCTGAATATCCATGAATGATAGAAAAGAGTCGTTCCTGGTGAAATGTGACCTGTTCCGGCTCACTGCAGCTCAAGAGGCCCCAGAGCCCTTTTACTTCGTTTAAGAAACAGCTGACTAGAGGGCTGAACAACAAGCCCAACTGGGAACGCGAGGTACGAACCAGCACCGGCACTTTAACAGGATCGGGTTATTTGTAAGAAGCACTTTAGGATGACTATGCAGAATATCTTACAGACTTACTATAACAAGTCTTTTATTTAAGCATGGACACTTTTGGTTTCAGGTTCATCCGTTCATTAATGTGCAGTGTCCCAGCCGAATAAATAAATAAATCATTATCTGGTGATTAAACTGAATTTGAAATAAATGAGGGGCGGCGTGAAAGGCAGCTTCAGCTCCCAGTCCGTCATCACTGCAGGAGCGAGAGCCCCCCCCCGAGCGTTGAAGCTTTGGACGACATCTGAAGCGGGATCAGAGTGAGTCTGCTGTGAAGCGGCAGGAGCTCAGAGAGGATTTCACTACGGCTGCTGGTCTAACTTCCTGTGGTCTAAACCTGCGCCAGGAAGTCCTGCAGTCTCCTGCAGATCATGTTTCGCTTCTACATGTGTGACGTAGGCCGGCAGACTGGGGGTCAGTGGGAGGTCAGTATAATGTTCAGGGGGCTAAGCCTTATGGATCCCCGTGGGGGGGGGGCGTGTCCTGCCACGGAGCTCTCGTAGGATCCGCTAAAGTCAGCACAGAGGAGAAACAGAAGCACTTGGTTTATTCGTACGTTTATTCGGAAGATAAAGCTGGTTTCACACCGACAGAGCTGACGGGAGACTCGGGCTCGAACCCGCGACGTCTACGACACGTTCAACATGCTGAGCCTCCGTGTCACAGCCCGGTGTGATGTCACAGTGATGTCAGAGTAATGTGAGGATACAGTGAGAATAATATGACCAATACTTTAATATCTTCGAGTATATCGCTGAGAACACAGATCATCTGCCCGAGCGTCATCAGAGGAACGCCAACCTGCCGCCACAAAGTCTGTGTAGTCCATCAGCTGAGTGTGACACCATGATGCGTTCACCGTCACGGATCCCACCGACAGCTGGACAGGCAGGACGCCAAATGGTGTCAGATGACAGGAGGTGACATCACACGTGGGTCAGTAAAAGTCCTGGTCGTAGTCTGTGGCGTCTGCCAGCTGCTTCATCTCTGACTCGCTATTGGCCAGGTAGGACGACAGCTCCCCTGACAGAGAGTGAGACAGACAGCTGTAGTGTCATTTCGTCAACGAGCGGCGTTTCCGCGGCGAAGACGTTGACGAGATTAGACAGTAACTTCCTCTCCAGACAAAATCGTTTGACGAAGAAAAGAGGCGACCAAACAACATAACAACGGAGAGAAAAGGGGAGTGTGCAGTGACATCTGTTGTATCGTGTTTCATGTCTGGAGGTATGTCGCGAACGTCAGCGCAGACTCCCAGTGCAAAGCTCAAATCCAGCGGATTAAGTCTTGTTCGAAAGCAGTTTTCTTAACTTCGATTAAAGCGATCGTCGATATTCCCAACATTTTTGTCCACCAACCTTTTGATGATTAAAATGTCCAAAGTTTAAAAAAGGCAGAGGTTACTAGATACGACTCAAACTAACGTGGACCTCGGGACCAAATCTGACAGTGCTGTACAGGTGTGATGAGCGCTCCGTCTCACCTGCTCCCAGTACCCCCAGCACAGCAGAGGCCGACACGGAGCCCATGTTGTTACGAGCAATGCAGCGATAGGTTCCGGAGTCCTCTGGCCCCGCCCCCTCAATCTGCAGCCAACTGGAGAGCTCGAATTTCAGCGGACCGCCCCGAGACTGTGGGGAGAGAAGAGGGTTAGGGACTCAGACCGAAGTCGTCGGACGGCGGTGGGTTTTAAATGTCTCTGTGCTGCACCTGGACGGAGATGTGGGGGTCGTCTCCGGGCAGGACGACGTCCCGTCCCTCCTTCCTCCACTCGACCAGGGCCATCGGAAACGCAAAGACCTCACAGAGGAACACCAGACTGCTGCCGGTCCCATTCACCTGACTGTGAGGAGGAACCTTAATGATGGGAACTGGAGGACAGACAGGCAGACAGTCATTCCATCGAACAGCTGTATTAATACTAATATGTGCAAAAAGCTGATGTGGGTTTAACTCTAAAACGTACATCTGGGTGATTTCCTCACCTCAGCTCACAGCTGCTTCCCTAAACTCTTCTATGGGAAACATCCCATAATAAACGTTTGTTTGTGGCAAACAAATGTGGATAATTATATAAAGAACTGTGTTTGTTCTTCTTTCCTCTCCCAATAATCATCTCACGACCCCTCAGTTTTATCTGGTGACCCTTCGGAGGGGCCCGACCCCTAGGTTGGAAACCACTGGACTAAACTAGCTGACTGCGTATAAAGTAGTGTGTGTGTGTGTGTGTGTGTGTGTGTTGTAGTGTGTGTGTGTGTGTGTGTGTGTGTGTTGTAGTGTGTGTGTGTGTGTGTGTTGTAGTGTGTGTGTGTGTGTGTGTGTGTG
>WNGW01000216.1:0-18990 GCA_011952105.1 Coreoperca whiteheadi
CCTGCCATCAGTGTATGAATGTGTGTGTATGGGGTGAATGTGATATGTAATGTAAAATTGCTTTGAGAAGTCGGAAGACTAGAAAGGTGCTATACAAGTACAGTCCACTTACCATTTATTATTAATGATGTGTGACTTTATAATCTCAGATAATCAAGTTTTGTCTCTATATGCCTAGTGTCAGTTTTTCTGTTGTAGATTGTATGACTGTTTGAGGAGGTCAAAGGTCATGCGAGAGCTGCTATTGAACAGGTCTCTCAGGTTGGTGATAAATATTTGGGGCGTTGAGTCTGCCGTGTTGCTTAGGTCTTTGGAATGTGTGTAGTTTTATTCTTGTTTTTTTTTTTCCTTTCCAGTAAAATTAGTTAATTATTGAGTTTAGAGAGGAGAACCAACCCTGTGGTGGGTGAACAGGAGTCATTGAGAAAAGGTTGTTTATTTGCGGTAAGACTTTCATCTTGATTGTGGATATACGGCCAGTTAGGGAGAGGGGAAGTTTGTTCCATCTGTTAACATCATCTTGGATTTTTTGTAATAATGTGGTGAAGTTTAGCTTGAATATTTCTTGCATATTGGTAGGGATATGAATTCCGAGATATTTGATGGATTGCGTATTTTGGTTATAAGATAGATCCCCAACCTCAGCATCCCAGTCAACGTGGTTTAGATGCAGATTCTTGGATTTTGACCCGTTGATGGACTAGCCAGATACCTTACCAAATCTGTTGATTAAATTGTGAACTGATGGGAGGGAGTTTGAAATATTTGTTAAAAATAGCAGTATGTCATCGGCATAGAGGCTAATTTTATGGTGGTGAGAGGATGTTCTGGTGCCTGTAATAGTGTAGTGTTTCCTACACATAGACTAATTTGTGGCAGTGTGCCACAGCTTCAACACCGGCCACCCACATTGCGTTTTGGTGTATTTAAATAATGCAGCGCATTTCCTTTCCCTGCTCTCCCTCCATCTCTGTCACTCACACGTCTCACATACACAAACACACAGCCCCTCCCCTGACTGCGTCAGTCTCGCGTGTCATGAAAACGAGAAGCGTGGCCTAGGCTAATTGGTGCAGAGAAGACGGCTGGCAAAAGATCACGAAATATTTTCAATACAATGTTGTCAGTGTGTTAATGTTGACTCCAACATTAACACACTGACAACATGCAAACCTGACCCTTAGCAAACAAGCGATTGTGCCTTCTTTAGAAAGTTAGCTAGTCGCAAGTTTTCGGTTTTTGACGTTGGATCTGTGAGAAACACTGTAGTGTCATTCTGTCTTATGGCTGTGGCGAGAGCTTCTATGAATTGTGCAAAAAGTAATGGAGATAATGGGCATCCTTGCCTAGTACCGTTTAAGTGAGAGATGTAGATATTTTAAGATAATCCTTATATTTTGTAATGTCTACAATTACCAACAGATAGGAAAAGCCCTGAATTGTTGCCATGTGTGTAAAATCTATCTGCAGTTGCTGAAATGGTCCAGTAGGTGGAGGCAAATATTCATGTGCACAGATTAAACACCGTAACTGGCTCAAAGACAAATAAGGTTTTGGAATGGGGGAAAATATTGGGGTTTGTCTGTCTAACTTGCTTATAGCTTGTCAGTAATGTAAACTGAACATAGGCATTGGCTGTTCTTCCTGGGGTCATTCAGTTGTATGCTCTTCATAAGACATTGACTATTAAAGGTCCAGTGGGTAAGATTTAGTGTCATCTAGCGGTGAAATTGCAGTTTCCAACCATCTGAATACCGCTCGCATCACCCTCCTCTTACAAGCGTGTTGGAGAAACACGTGTCTGTCTTTTCATAATACCTGAGAACGTCTTTCTCTGTTTTTCTCTGCAAAGTGCAAAATATAGGCCTACTTTATTGGCTGTTAATATACCTGGATGACCGAGTGAAGGGTTGCATGTAGGGAAACAAGGCTTTTTTTGGGCTTTGCAGGTATTGCAAATTGTAAAATTTGTCTTCTTCACTCATGTCGACCAAATGTTTTGTGTGTCTTTGTGGCTGTGACAATAGTCTTTTATGGTCTGTGCGAATGACGTGATGCATCGTGCGGCGCAGCATGTAAATTTGACCGGCAAAGAATCAAACATGTGAGACGGATTGTTCCCGGGTAATGGCCGATCAAGCTGAAAACTGGCCAATTCTGGTCACCGGCCAATAGATCGTGTATCTCTAGTTATAAATGCTTTTTGGTATCACCCTTTTCTTATGAGCGACAGATTTAATAAAAAAAAGGTCAAAATCTGTTCAGCAGGTGGTAATTATCCTGACCGTGGTATGGGACAAGCTTCAACAGCACGGGTTCTTACATTTTCCATTATGCTACTCGATAATGTAATGTGTCAATGGAACATCTGTGGTGATGAATCACCCCAGGCTCCTCTGTGGATACACCCCTGCACTTTGTTGTCACAGGTGGTAATGCATTAGTCAAACCTAAACAGTGTGATGTTCTTAATGTCTTGTGGTTCTAGATAGCTCGCTCCACCATGACATCTCACTTACTATCTCTCTTTCTCTCTGTATGTCTGTCTGTTGCTATAGGGACAGAGAGGAAGAGATGGAATCAAACTTTACAGCTGTGAGCACTGTGGGAAGTCTTTCGCAACATCAGCATATTTAAAGATTCATCAAAGAGTTCACACTGGAGAGAAACCATACAGCTGTGACCAATGTGGGAAAGTTTTCACTTCAACATGTAATCTAAAAAAACACAGACGTGTTCATACTGGAGAGAAACCGTACAGCTGTGACCAATGTGAGAAAGCTTTCACTACATCAGGTGAACTTAAAATCCACAGACGTTTTCACACTGGAGAGAAACCGTACAGCTGTGACCAATGTGGGAAAGCTTTCGCTACATCAGGTGAACTTAATGTCCACTGTCGTTTTCACACTGGAGAGAAACCGTACAGCTGTGACCAATGTGGGAAAGCTTTCGCTACATCAAGTGAACTTAAAATCCACAGACGTGTTCACACTGGAGAGATTCGGTATAGCTGTGACCAATGTGGGAAAGCTTTCATTTCGTCAGGTGAACTTAAAACCCACAGACGTGTTCACACTGGAGAGAGACCGTACAGCTGTGACCAATGTGGGAAAGCTTTCACTTCATCAAGTAATCTACACAAACACAGAAGTCTTCACGCTAGAGAGAAACCGTACAACTGTGACCAATGTGGGAACGCTTTCGCTACATCAGGTGAACTTAAAATCCACCGACGTGTTCACACTGGAGAGAAACCGTAGTGGTGTGACCAGTGTGGGAAATGTTTTACTCAAGGTAGTTTTCCTTCCACCAACGTGTTCACGCTGCGTTGTTCTATTCTGAGCTTCTCTTGAAACTGAGGGATAGACCGTAATCCCAGATTGTTTAGTATCTTACTTGTATTTCCGAGATGACATGGTTCTGTCGGCTCGGTTCGTCTAATGCTGGACCCATTTCAGCATTAGACGAACCCATTTCAGCATTAGCCTGTCAATATCGTGTGCCAGGAAATATTCGGGGCCAGTATCACCACAGTATTTATAGGTTTATAGCAATCGTACTGATTACTTCACACCTCACCAAAATGATCGCATCAATCAGTGGAGGTTGAGGTTTGACAGGTGAACACATGTTTTTATGTTGGTTTTGTTCTGCTTGGCCTGCATTATGATTAGGACTGATATTGAGGATACAGAGTGTAGCGACTGTGATAAAATATTGAGCCCACTTTAATATTTGAGTTATCTTTTCAAACTGAAAGGTGCTTAAGGAATAGTTATGGCTCACTACAAGCACAAGTACAAAGAACTCTGCTGGTTTGAATGTTTACGATAACGTGGATCTATAATTAACTTTTGACATGAAGGGAAATTAAATGTGTGAAAGGCATCTTTGTACAATCTGGCTTCAATTCACCACCTCACCATCTGCGTGTCAGCGTACGCATGGGTCAGAGTTTACTTTCTCTTTCAGGACCGGTTTTGTGTGAACGCAATGGATATAAATGAGACCCCAGAACTGCTTGACAGAATAATCTTTACTCATGATACTCTTACGAGCTTTCCCTGGAGCTTTCATCAGGTCTTCTTACCTGTTAGGTCATCTTGAACCCACAGAAACGTCCCAGTGGGACTGAGAACATCTGGCAAGAATCTCCAACTCACAAAGTGGAAGAAGCTTCCACAAACTGACACCAGAGACAGAGGCAGGGGTTACCATCTCCCTCTGAATACAACCACCTGTTGTCATGTGACTTGGCTGGACCAGCTTCATGTGATTTGTTGTAGAAGTCAAAAAGAAAAAAATGTCAACTTTCAGCTTTTTAGCTTTCCTCAACATCTCAAATGATTCCCAAACTGCATACAATGTTGGTTTTAACTTTCTTCTTATGTCACTCTTTATTATTCTATACTACTCTATTATAAACCACTTGACCTTGTGTTAACCTTGTTCCTTTTATTATAACCACATAAGCTTCTGTTTCATTACATAGACAGGTTCAAACATTTTTGCCTTTTTCTGTAACCCTGTTTTTATTTAGCATTTTCCCTTTTACCAGTTTAGCTTCTTTATACAATAAGATACTTTTCCAAGTCTTGCTTTTATGTACTCACTCTTATACTCCTATAAACGTACATGTGAAGTATTGTACCCACATGTAATCATTAGTTTTTACATTAAGCTTAGGGAATAGGATACTTAGTTTACCTCGTCATACCTTGTGCTTTTTTACAGTTTTTGTCTAGTTACATGATAACCTTAGTAAGGAGGTTTAGCAGACTGAAAATGTGTGTGTAAAGACTCGTTATGATGAAAAGTTCCACAGGATGTGTAGGCAGGAGGGGTAAGATGAAAGGAGCTGAGGGGACTCTCTACTTAGCTCACAGAACAAGGCCATGTACACAGGATGTGGGGAGGTATATAAACCCTTGATGGACCCTGAGCGGGGCTCTTGTTTTTGAATTTTCATTTTTATATCTCTCCCTGCTGATTTTAGCTTTTCTTCTGGTTATTAGACTTTGCTATAAGACAGGTATAGAGTGCTGGGACGTAGAAATGACTTTTACTTTGTAAAAGATCTTTTGTTTTTGACAAATAAAACCAGTTAGGCCACTTTGGTCCATTGAAAGACCTTTTACTTTGTTGTTGACTTCTTCAACTGGGACGAGGGGATTCTTCCTACACTTACATTTAGTCATTTAGCAGACGCTTTTATCCAAAGCGACTTAAATATGAGAACATTCACAAACCGAAGGCGCAGCTTCGGGAGTATTTTTGGGGTTCAGTATCTTGCTCAAGGATGCTTCGACGCATGGCTGGGGGATCGAACTGCTGACCTACCGATTGGCAGGCAACCGTTCTGCCACCAAGCCACAGCTGCCCACTTCCTTCAGGTAACCCAAGTAACGACGCCGGGATTCTTACCTTTCGGTCCGGGACCGCTGCTCCGACAAGGTCCAAAACTCCCAGGTGGAAAGACGGCCTGAGAGTTGCTGCCGCTAGGTTTGAGTAACAGAGATTAAAGGTGAGGAGGAAGTGTGTGTAGCAGATTAAAGGTTTAAATGCATTAAACTGATCAAATTATCCTAGGTTTGGTAAAATAAAGTAGCAGGTTTAGACTCCCTTCCGGCTATCAGAATAAAATCAGCGTTCATGTTGAATAGCAGTATTGAATTAATTTTCAAAACGGGGCACCCCTCTTTCACAAGGACAAATTCATTCATTTATAAATTAATAAATAATCAATTCAATAATCCATTTAGTCTGAATCTGCAGTTTCTACAGAGTTCTGGTCTGGAAACATTGACTGGATCTAGAGCCCAGCATGGGCCTCAAATCGAGGCCCTAGCCATTGAAATGGTTCAGTTTTGTTTTCTAATGGCAAAGCGGTTGTATTAGTTTTGTTTCTTCATTCAGTTCATTTAGAAACATTTTTGGGGCATTTTTTTGTTTGTTAAATTCATAGTTTTGTTTTTTAAGTGACGACCAAGCGGGGCAGCGGCCGACAGTGAGTTGACCACATGTTTGATCAATTTAGCCTTTCAAATCAACACTTGACTTGCCTACTATAACATCCATAGATTAAAAAAACTTCAAACACATCACAATGTTAGTTTAAAGTTTATTATCACCGTCACAGTAAAAAGACATTTCTGACAAGCTGAGGCAGGCTGCTGCTCACAACGGCATGTAGAAAAACAAATTGAACAAATAATAATAAATATGCAGGTTGTTTTACCTTACATCTAGGCTATGCATAAAAAAAAAAACCAAGGCTTCACCACAGAACATGGCCAGATCCAAACAAAAACAAGCCTCCTAACGCTACTGTGAGTGTGAGTCTGCCCGTGCAGAGTTTGAATCTTGGGAAACCGTACCAGGTTACGTAGGTAACCATGGTTCCCTGATAGGGAACGAGACGCTGCGTCAGCTGACGCTATGGGGAACGCCTTCAGCGTGACTGCCTCTAAATCTCTGCATCAACTTAGACCAATCTTGATTGGGTTTATCGTCAACACGTGACGCACGCCGGCAGAACCGAAGGTATAAAGGGAGCTGGCTTCACTGTTGTCGTCAGCCTTCTGATAGACTGAAGCAAGCCGCTCACAGGCAATCCGGAAGTATGGCAGCGAGACGCAGTGTCTCGTTCCCTATCAGGGAACCATGGTTACCTACGTAAAGCCGGGGTGGCCGTGGCTTGGTGGCAGAGCAGGTGCTTGCCAATGGGAAGGTCGGCAGTTCGATCCCCCAGCCATGCGTCGAAGCATCCTTGAGCAAGATACTGAACCCCAAAATGCTCCCGAAGCTGCGCCTTTGGTTTGTGAATGTTCTCA
The DNA here is from genome assembly GCA_011952105.1 of Coreoperca whiteheadi. NCBI lineage: Eukaryota > Metazoa > Chordata > Actinopteri > Centrarchiformes > Sinipercidae > Coreoperca > Coreoperca whiteheadi. The sequence continues at coordinate 6,837 of WNGW01000216.1, forward strand.
TATGTAAGTTGCTTTGGATAAAAGCGTCAGCTAAATGACTAAATGTAAATGTAACCTGGTACATTCCCGGAACTTCAACTCTGCCTCAGCTGACACTATGGGGAACACAGTACAAACTCTGTCATGCTGAAGGGGTGCCTGTCAGAGTGTGAAGCCAGCAGGGCACACTTCAGGACAAGAGAGCCACAGACCCCGGATTATTTAAGCATTCTAGGCTGTAAAATCTCACAAAAGTGTGAGGTGAAGACCATCCCGCAGCATTGCATATATCGCAGAGGGGGGTTCCTGACCACCAAGCTCTGGAGGATGCCATACTCCGTGTGGAGTGGGCTCTGATCAACAGAGGTGAAGGAAAACCGCGCACCTCGTAAGCCGAAACGATATCCTCAACTATCCACCTGCTAATAGTGTGTTTTGTAGCTGGGCAACCCTCACAAGGGGGCCTGAAGCATACCAGCAATTGGTCCGAATTGCGCCACTGGGATGTCCTCCGGACATAAATCTCCAGGGCTCTGACTGGACAAAGCAGTTGCAGCCTACATTCCTGTCCCGCCGACTCTGAAGGAGGATGGAATGCCTGCAAGACTACCGGCCGGGCCACCTCAGTGGGTACTTTAGGTACATAACCCTGCCTGGGAAGTAGGATGGCTCTAACTGTGCCTGGAACGATCTCCACGTTAGCAAGAGCCACCAACAGGGCCTGCAGATCTTCAACTCTCTTGAGAGAAGTCATGGCCAGCAGAAATGCCATCTTTAAGGCCAGACACCTGTCTGATGCATCTTCCAGTGGCTCGAACGGTGCTTTGGTCCAGCACCACTGTCAGATCCCACAGAGGGACTCTGACTTGAGCCGGAGACCTCATCCTCAAGGTGCCACGAAGGAAACTGGTAACAAAGCGGTGCTTCCCAAGCGAACAACCATCCACCAAACTGTGGAATGCTGGGATTGCAGCCACATACACCTTAAGCGTAACGAGGGAGAGTCCAGCCGAAAACCGGCCTTAGATGAACTCCAACACTGAAGCCATCGGGCAGTGAACTGGGTCAAGATGGCACTCCTGGCACCGTGTAGTGAAAATTTTCCACTTACCCGCATACAGTTTCCTCGTGGAGGGGGCTCTAGAGTGTAAGATGGTCTCAACTACCTCGGTAGAGAGACCGGCAGCTCGGAGGTGGTCCCCCTCAGGGGCCAAACCCACAGCTTCAACCTCCCCGGTTGGGGATGAAATATTTCGCCTTCGCTCCCTCCTGATGGGAATCTCCCATGGGGGCCATCCAGAAGGGCCACCTGGTGAGCCTTGGATTTGAAAAAATGGTTAATGTGAGTGATACCCTTTTCAGCCCATGTGCAAAAGTTCAGTGGGTTTTTTTTTATTACTTATGAAGTCAAGGTTGTTCCACAGTGGGGTGAGTATAGAATTTGTGATTTGGTGAAATTTCCACCAGGCTGAAAGAGTGGAGGTTATAGTTACAGCATTAAAACATATGTGTTATTTGACTGATCTGGTGAGGAATGGTATGTCAGCTATATTTCATTCTTTTCAAAGTGATTGTTCTATATCTAGCCATATAATATCGGATTGGGTGGGGTGGGTCCAGTTGTATATGTATTGCAGTTGGTTAGCCATTGAGTGATACTGAAAATTTGGTGCTTCTAGTCCTTGAGCCTTGTTTTTTTGTAATGTAGTTATTTTTATCTATGGTGTTTTATTTTTCCAGTAGAAGTGAGTGATAAAGAAGTCTAGTGATTTAAACTAGGTGAGTGTGGAGTGGGCTGGAATCATTGAGAATAATTTATTGCTGCTATCCTACCGATTATGGTGACTGGAAGGTTGAACCATCGAAGCAAGTCATCTTCTATTTATTTTTAGCAGTGATGTGAAGTTGAGTGTTACCAACTGTGACAGCCTGGAGGAAATCTTGATGCTTAAGTAAGTGATGTGATCATGGCATATAGGTATAGGTTATGGTGGGGTGCCACATCCCATTTAGTTTTATGTAAAGGAAGAATTGATGATTTGTTCCAATTTATTGCATAATCTGAGATTTTTGAAAGGGACTGGATTGTTTTAATTATTTCTTGAGTAGATGCTGGAGGTTCTTGTATAAATAGTAGGATATCGTCTGCATAAAGTGAGACTTTATGTGTTTGTTGTGGTGTTTCAATACCTTTGATGAGTTTTGGCGGATGGCTGCTGCTAAGGGTTCAATAAAAATGGTGAATAGAGATGGAGAGAGTTGACATCCTTGCCTTGTCCCTCTGTGCAGTGTGAAGCTTTGTGATGTCCATTGGTTTGTGACTGAGGCAGATGGTGATGTGTATAAAATCTTGATCCAGTTATTAAATGACTCTCCAAAGCCACATTTTTTTAGTGTGGTAAATAAACATTTCCAGTTGACCCTATCAAAAGCATTTTCTGCGTCTCATGTAGCAGTGAGAGTGTCTTTCTGTTGTACTGATGAGTAATACATTCAATTATATAATCTGCGAGTATTGTTGGATGCGTGTCTACCTTTTATGAAGCCGGTCTGATCAGGATGGATGATATGTGTTATAATTTTTTTAACTTCTATGTGATAATGCTTTGCCTATAATTTTTATGTCGACATTTATAAGTGAGATAGGACGGTATTTAGATGTGAGGGTGTGGTCTTTGTTAGGTTTAGGGATGAGTGATTTAAGGGCTGTGTTCATGTGGGATGGGAATTTAGCATTTTGTTTTATTTCTGTTATTGTTCTACTGAATAGTGGGAATAGGATTGACCAAAAATGTTTGTATAACTCAGCAGGGAAGTCATCCGGTCCTGGTGCTTTATTATTGGGCCCAATAAGCCATTTTCTCTCCCCAGTGTCATGTGACTCGTTAGTGTTGCAAGGTCTCAGGTGTGAATGGCGAGCAGGTATGTTAAATTTGGTGTTATCGCTCTCACTCTCTCATACTGGTCACTGGAAGTTCAACATGGCACCTCATGGCTAACAACTCTGTGAGGATCTTAAAAAAGAATTGTTGCTCTACATAAAAATGGCGTAGGCTATAAGAAGACTGCCAAGACCATGAAACTGAGCTGCAACACGGTGGCCAAGACCATTCAGCGGTTAACAGGACAGGTTCCACTCAGAACAGGCCTCGCCACGGTCGACCAAAGAAGTTGAGTGCACGTGCTCAGCATCATATCCAGAGGTTGTGTTTGGGAAGTAGACGTATGAGTGTTGCCTGCATTGCTGCAGAGGTTGAAGGGGTGGGGGGTCAGCATGGCTGTCGTCCCAGAAGGAAGCCTCTTCTAAAGATGATGCACAAGAAAGCTCAAAAACAGTTTACTGAAGACATGCAGACGAAAGACATGGATTTCTGGAACCATGTCCTGTGGTCTGATGAGACCAGGATAAACTTATTTAGTTCAGATGTTGTCAAGCGTGTGTGGCGGCAACCAGGTGAGGAGTACAAAGACAAGTGTGTTGTGCCCACAGTCAAGCATGGTGGTGGAAGTATCATGGTCTGGGGCTGCATGAGTGCTGCCGGCACTGGGGACCGGCTACAGTTCACGGAGGGAACCATGAATGCCAACGTGTACTGTGACATACCGAAGCAGCGCATGATCCCCTCCCTTCGGAGATTGGGCCGCAAACACTGCCTTGTTAAAGAAGCTGAGGGTAAAGGTGATGGACTGGCCAAGCATGTCTTCAGACCTAAACCCTATTGAGCATCTGTGGGGCCTCAAACGGAAGGTGGAGGAGAGCAAGGTCTCTAAAATCCAACAGCTCTGTGATGTCATCATGGAGGAGTGGAAGAGGACTTCCCCACCTCGCGTGATCTCATGGTAAAGCAGACGTAAACACAATCAGGGGAATCAGGCATTGATGGGCCTGAAAATCCTGTCACTTAGGCTTAAGAGGACGTGTGGTCGTCGTATTTTATGAGTGAAATCACAATATCATCAGCAAACATCCTAGTCCATGGAGATTCCTGTCTAAGCTCATCTGTCAGCCTGTCCATCACCAGAGCAAACAAGAAGGGGCTCAGAGCCGATCCTTGATGCAGACCCACCTCCACCTTGAACTCCTCTGTCGCACCTACAGCACACCTCACCACGGTCTTACAGCTCTCATACATGTCCTGCACCACGCAATACCACAGCTCCTCTCTCGGCACCCTGTCATACGCTTTCTCTAAATCTACAAAGACAAAATGCAACTCACTATGACCTTCTATGTACTTCTCCATCAGCATCCTTAAAGCAAATACTGCATCTGTTGTACTCTTTCTAGGCATGAAGCCATATTGCTGCTCATAAATGCTCACCTCTGCCCTTAGCTTAGCTTCCACTACTCTTTCCCACAACTTCATTGTATGACTCATCAGCTTTATTCCTCTGTAGTTGCCACAGCTCTGCACATCTCCCACATTGTTCTTAAAAATTGGCACCAGTACACTTCTCCTCCATTCCTCGGGCATCCTTTCAGTCTCCAAGATCTTGTTAAACAAACTAGTCATAAACTCTACTGCCACCTCTCCTAGACACTTCCATACCTCCACAGGTATGTCATCAGGACCAACTGCCTTTCCACTCTAAAATATCTACCGTGTTGAAATCTTTTCATAATAACAGACGTCTCTCTGTTTTTCTCTGCAATTGAAAAATATATGCCTACTTTGGCGGCCTTTAATATACCTGGACGACATAATGAAGTGTTGTGTGTGGGAAACAAGGTTTTTTTGGCTTTAGAGTTATTACACCCACGTCGATCAAATGTTTTGCTTGTGTCTATGTGGCTGTGATAATAGCCTTTTATGTGCCACTATGTGAATGATGAGAAGCATCGCAGCATGTAAATTTGACCGGCACAGAATCAAACATATGAGACAGATTGTCCTCGGTCGTGGCTGATCAAGCTGAAAACCAGCCAGTTCTGATCACTGGCCGATAGTGTGTACATCTCTAGTTATAAATGCTTTTTAGTTTCACACTTTTCTTTCCTTTTTCCATTCTGCAACTCAATTCAATAATGAAAAAATGTCAAGGGAAAATCTGTGGTGATCAATCACCACTGCCCCCTTTGTGGTCACACTCCTGCACTGATTGTTTTCATGTTTCTATAGGAACAGAGAGGACGAGATGGACTCAAACGTTACAGCTGTGAGCACTGTGAGAAGTCCTTCACAACATCAAGATATTTAAAGATCCATCACAGACTTCACACTGGAGAGAAACCATACAGCTGTGACCAATGTGGGAAAGCTTTCACTACATCAGGTTACCTAAAAATCCACAGACGTGTTCACGCTGGAAAGAAACCGTAGTGGTGTAACCAATGTGGGAAAGCTTTCACTGCATCAGGTCAGCTAAAAAAACACAGACGTGTTCACACTGGAGAGAAACCCTACAGCTGTGACCAATGTGGGAAAGCTTTCACTACATCAGGTTACCTAAAAATCCACAGACGTGTTCACAAAGGAGAGAAACCGTAGTGGTGTGAACAGTGTGGGAAAACCACCACCAATGCCTTCACACCACATCATTTTGAACATTTTTCAGTGCCCAGCTAGCCTCATGCCTCATGCTCTACATATAGTGGTAGGCAGGTGTATGACATACTACATTTGATAAAGTCCTGTGAGGCCCTTCCCTTCCCATGACTCGGAAACATCATCAATACTGTTTGGAGTAAAGTCTAAGTCCCATGATATGTCTCTTAAATAAGTCACTTCTTCTTGCTTGACTTTGGTTATTTTACATATTCTTCTCCTGATTTTAGCTGTTTGTGGACTGTAGTTATGTGTTTTGGTCTATTCTTATTTTCTATCACTGACTGTGGTTTTGAATCTGTTGAGGTTTGTTCAGACTGAAAGCAAAGCCAAATCTAGTCGAAGCACAGAGACGCAGAGTGGTTAAAGATGCAAACTGCCTAAAGAACTGGAGTCTCTGCTGAGTTCTGAGATCAAAGTCTGAAGGACTCGCTTTGCTTCAAACATACCTGCTCCAAATGTCCACACCTGAAGACAGGGCAGAGTCCAGATCTTTAAGACGCCTGAACAAGGTCCACTGGATGCCTCTGGGTTTACCTGCTGTGGTTTGATCCAGTGTATAGTGAGGAGGAAGAGCCGCTGAATAAACAGGGACTACAACAACACTGAAGACCACATTTGTGTTCGGCCTGAACAAACCTTTGTTCTAGTGAAAGTCTGGTTTCATCACATATTGTTGTGTTTTCATGGTCTGACTCCATTTGAACAGCTGTTTGCTGTCTGTGTTGTCAGTAAATGTGATTGTTGCTTTCTGTTTAACTTGCATCCTGCCAGGGTTGGTGCTGTAATAATCTGAGCTGCAGACTTGAGACTTGGACTCGAGTCCTTTTTAATGTTCTCATTAAATTTGTCGACACAAAGAGAGGCTTTGACTCATCATTTGAAACTGGACGTTCGATCAGCTGTTTCCATTCAACTCTATTTGTTGTTGGTCTTCAGGAAATATGACGAATCCTGACGGGTCCAAAATATAAACACAGAAACTTCTGATGGGTCAGGGGCCCCGAGCCTCTGTTGGAAGTGACTGTTAACATTTGTTGTTGGAAAGTCCCAGAGCTCAGTTAAAAGTAGAGATGATTGTGTTTCTTGGCTCCTGATCCGATCAGTCTTTGAATATTGATTATCTGCCAACCAAACGTGTTGAAGAGAATTTGTCCTTCTGGTGAGTCTTCACTTTGATGGATCAAAGAATAACTCCAACAGCCTCAGTTGTCCTGACTTGAATTTCTGTTTGATGAACAAATCTGTCAACAGGGAGGTTCCGACACGTCACGCACACGTCGACACAGTCCAATCCAAAACTTAGAGCCACAACGGAAAACACCTAGTCTGATATCGTTTGGGAGGGCGGAAGAACACAGTGACGGGTCTATGTAAGTCAATGTCAAAGAGAGTCTGAGTTCATTACTATCAGAGGAGTCTGGAGACTCTCCAAGGTCCATGTTCTCTGTAACGCCGGACCTGCTGACGCCCCCGAACATAAAACTAGCTCATCTGAAGGCCACTGAGGCGCCTCAGCTCAACTACATGTCATGCTCTTTATTAGAAACTCTGCTTTTACCCAGACGTTTCTTCCACAAATCCAGTATTATCTTTTGATGATTTCTTCCTTCATGTTACAACTGCACAGCATGCTGAGGCTAAATGCAGAACTATCACAAAGAGGCGCCAAACAGCTGCAACAAACACTGTCTCGTGATCCGCCCGCGACTCCTTCAGCTTGTTCGTTTGGATTTGCTGGAACACCCACATGTGATGCTCCACTCTGCGAACAGACAGAGTTGTTAAGGGGACACCGCCCCCTGTACGTGGGCCCTGTGACAGACTGCAGACCTGTACGGTGCAGGGATGGAAAGCAAAGGGATTATTCATAAAGGGACTGTGTAGTGGAAATCAATCAGAATAAGAAATACTTTATTAATCCCCGAGGGGAAACTCTTTGTAACAGCAGCTCAATATCACGTCAGTGCACACAAGAATGGAAGTACTAAGCAAGGCAAAAAGCAATAATATAATACACTATAGTACAGGTAACTACAAATCGAGTATAAGTCAGTCAGTCATTTTCTACCGCTTGTTCCCGTTCGGGGTCGCGGGTGACTGGAGCCTATCCCGGTGGCTTCGGGCCTTAGGCGGGGTACACCCTGGACAGTGGCCAACTCATCGCAGGGCTGACACATAGACAGACAACCATTCACACTCGCATTCATCCACTAGGGACAATTTAGAGTCACCAATTAACCTAATGCATGTCTTTGGACGGTGGGAGGAAACCGGAGAACCCGGAGAGAACCCATGGTAACACGGGGAGGACATGCAGACTCCACCCAGGGAGGTCGTGGTCTGGTCCGGGATTCGAACCCACAATCTGTGAGTATAAGTATAAATTTAAAATTAAATAAATGTAAGGTACAAAGTGGGTTAACCGGTTGAGGTTAATATTACAGTATAAAGTAATAGTGCATGAACTGTCAAGTTACGTGTAGCTTATTAACAATATATAATGGGACGGCTTGAGTGTTCTTAGTCCAGTCCAGTTTATTGTCAATGTGTACTCCCAGATACTTGTAATCCTCAACGATGTCCACGCTGACCCCCTGGATGGAAACCGGAGGCACTGGTGCCTCGGCCCTTCGTAGGTCTACAACCAGCTCCTTGGACTTTGTGGTATTGAGCTGCAGATGGTTCTGCTCGCACCATGAGACAAAGTTACCCACCACTCAGTCTCATCACCACCACTGATACATCCCACCACAGCAGAGTCATCAGAAACCTTCTGAAGGTGGCAGGACTCTGTGTGGCGGCTGAAGTCGGGTGGAGGGGAAGGGAGAGAGGACGGGCCCCTGAGGGGCCCCAGTGTTGCTGACCACAGTGTCTGACACACAGCGCTGCAGACGCACATAGTGTGGTCTGCCAGTCAGGTAGTCAACAATCCGGGACACGAGGGGGACGTCCACCTGATCGCTGCCAGCTTCTCACCCAGCAGGGCTGGCCGGATGCTGTTGAAGGCAGTGGAGAAGTCAAAAAACATGATCCTCACCGTGCTTGCCGGCTTGTCCAGGTGGGTGTCCGGTTCAGCAGGAAGATGATGGCGTCCTCACCTCGCAGCCGGGGCTGGTAGGCGAACTGAAGGGGGTCCAGGAGGGGTCTGACCAGGGGCCGCAGCTGTTCCAGCACCAGTCTCTCCAGGGTCTTCATTATGTGGGAGGTCAGTGCCACCGGTCTGTAGTCCAAGAACAAAGCAGCTGTCTGAGCCACAAACAAGTGCTCGTGGAAGCCAGATGAGAGTTTGTCTCATCTCCAAAGGTTTTTATTAATCAGAAGAAAACGTGATGGTGTCGTGATGAACATGTAGTGACTCGTGTGAGAAGGCAAATGATGGTCTGTCGCACAGTTCAGTTAGTAAGTCAACAGTCAGCTTGTGTGTCGGAGCTCAGTTCAGTCTGTCCTCGTCGGCTGGAGGGAGCGTGAGTTCGATAAGGTTTCCTTGGAAACCAGAGCGTTCCTGAGATAAGAGCTGCAGCTTTCTTCACGCCAACATTGACCTTAATATCAGCACGACGCTCAAACTCCACCTCCACCAAACCTCTGTGTATTTACGCCCAGTTTTCCACGTTTACATGCTGTTGTCGAAGGTGTTTCCTTTCTGCTGGAAACACAAACTAACTTTAAATCAGACTGAAGTTGGCTCTTTTCTGGCCCTTTCTTCAGGATGGATCAGACATCATGAAGGTTGTTTCCCAGGTGGATTACAGGAGAGGACAGAAGGTGGGATGTGGATCAGAAGACAGGGTCGACCAGCTGCTGTGTTTCTATATCTGTAGTGAATATATAGTTTAGTGTTGCTTCACTGGAAGGAAGTCAGTTTCCTGTTGCGCACTTAGACTTCCTCTGGGGGAAAATGGCAGACACATGAAGCCTGTTGCAGCATATTGTAGCCTCTGTGATTCCTGTGTGTGACATGTACTACAGCACACAGCAGGGTTCACCGTTAACCTGAGATGGGTCTGAGAGATCGGATCCAAACCAGCTTGGTGCGGTTCCTTTAATGCCAGCTAGATGTTCCAGTCTCTGTAATAGGATGTGATGGTCAGCGGTGTCGAGTGCAGCACTGAGATCTAACAAGACGAGGACAGAGACAAGTCCACTGTCTGATGCAATGAACAGCTCCTTTGTAATCCTCCCCAGTGTTGTTATTTGAAAGCCCTCAAATATACTGTTGCTAATTCAGAAAGTCACATAACTGATGGGCAGCTGGTGACTCCAGGATGTGGGAGATAAAGGGGAGGTTAGATATAGGTCTGTAGCTGGGCTGCTGCTGAAAGGAGAAACAGATTCACCTCCTAGTTCCCATCCTAACTGTGTTTGAAGACTTTCAGCAGCTGACTTTCCCACAGCCCCCAGTGCTGCCTAGAAAGGCAGAAGGTGAGAAGAATCAAGAAGCTGACGGCCTCCTCCTTGTGTCCTGGTGGCCGTAGCACACTGCTGTATCACTCCGCTGCTGTTTGAAGCGTTTCCAAATGAATCGGACGTCTTTCTGCTCCTGTGATATCGCGAGAACACGACGCTCCCGCGAGATCCGGCAGCGCTCCCGTCTCTCGGCCCGAAGCTCTCCGAGTGCTTTGACAGCGGAGACGGTCCCAGAGGAGACCCGCGGGTTCTCTGCGACCAGGACCGCTACAAGAGCGGAATGGAGGAGGACCAGCAGAACCCGGAGAACCGGGGCAACAACGGCCCCGGAAGAGCAGCAGCAGGCTCGAGCTCCGATAGCCCCGATGTTCAGGTCAGTGCCCGGGACTCATCCATACAAACGGCTTCAGCGCTGAAAGGGAGACTCTTCAGTCTCGGAACCAGTGATGATCCCTTTCGCTAGATCGACAATATATCACTTGTACATATTTCCAGACAAGTTGATCAACACATCATCACTGTTTTGTCATAATGTTTGGCATCTGGATCAGTAGGTTTTCCCCTTTTCCTTTTTTTCCTTCTCTTTCATAAATATTGTTAGAGTGAGATAATTTGCTTTGTTGATTAAGATAAATTGCTTGCATGTTGATTATTAAGATGTTTAAGCATTCTTTCAGTAGTTAGACGGTTTCCTTTAAAGTAATGATTGCTAAATTGCTGATAAGAAAAGGTGTTTCTGTGTCAGTTTCTGTGTGTTAAAGATCGCCGGAAGTGCTGAAAAACGTCTCTGAAAGCTGACCGCTGCATATACCAACGGTTCAACAGGAAGTGCAGACAGCGTGAAGTTAGGAAATGTATGTGTGAGGGCTGTGTGGCAAGACTTGGTGAAACAGGACAGGGTAGAGCTGACAGTTGGAACGTGGTTTCGACAGACGCACCAAAGATTACGAAAAAAAACACCCTTCTGAGTGAGCAAATAGAGAAAAACCAGTTTAGACCAGCCGTCAGGCGGGAGAGGTCGCAATATGACTGGCAATGTGGACGTTTTCCTTCTCAGGGGGCTGGATGAAGATGACGTCACCATGCTGTGAACCAACCGGGAGAGCTAAGTTTAAAGACTGTGCGTAGTGCTAAAGTTCGGCCTCTCTCTTGGGGAAGCTGGCGAGATGACTGGAATGACAGGCTGCGATTTTCCAAACTAGGAGAGTTGCATGTACATGCTTATTTTTGATCTTCTAATTTGAACAAGTCATTTGAATTGAGGATAAAGTTTCAGTCCCAAACCTGGACGGAGGAAAGGCTGTTGGGATTCGGCTCAAAGGACGAAGGTGTTGGAAAAGCCTTACTCAAAGACGACAGAGTCACTGGAATCGCAATTAAAAGAAATGAACAATTATACAAACACACAAACACCCAGTTTCCGGGGAGGTGGTTCCTGCCTCCCATCTTCTGCTGTGTCCGACTATATGAGGTGGGGTGTAAAGTGAAACACTTGTAAGCAACCGTTAAAAACCCACTTTTTCCATCAAAAGAATTTACATATTTATATGAACACTGGCCAAATCCAAGGTCAAATATGCAAACAGGAAACACAGCAGGTCAACTTACTACAACGACAGGGGGAAGGACAGCAATAATGATGAGTAATATTATTTTGTTTTATGTCAAACAAAAAGTCTCCCTCTGTGGAGGGATGGCCAACTGTGGCTGTGGTTCACTCAGTCTGAAAGGAAGAAGACCTTTGAATACTGTCAAACATTTACACACGTTCATGTCGCTCATCCAGAGCAGGGGAAAGCAGTTTAAACGTCATCTGCACTGTTACAGCAACGTGAGTCAGATTGTGACTCCAGGTCTCCATCTGGTGTTTAAATGTAATATTAGATTTATTGAGAGTTTTACCACAGAAGTATGGAGGACTGAAAATGCCAGAATGAAATACATAAATACACCATGAAATAATTACTTAAATGTGTCATTAAATAATTAAAATACCAATTATTTCAATATTTACATTTACATTTCATGGTCCTGTGTTGCAGTGTTTCATGAATTGTCAAACTGTCAAACTCACCCATCACAGTTGGTAGGCGGATCCTGACACCTGATTGGTTACCCTGCGCATCAAGTCAAGACAAATCAATTCCAGATAATGGATCGATGCAGAGCTACTTCCAAACAGTATCTAACGTTATTGTAACTATTGTATTGTATTGTAA
>WNGW01000217.1:0-22693 GCA_011952105.1 Coreoperca whiteheadi
AAAATTGAATTGAATTGAATCAACAAGAGGTCGGACCCTTGTTTGGCGAACCCTGGCTAGCACTCCCGGGAGCAGAGCCACCGGAGGGAAGGCATACAGGCGCATCCTGGGCCATGTATGAGCCATCACATCCAGACCCAGCGGAGCTGGGGGACTGAGAGAGAAGTAGAGGGGACATTGCGCAGTCTTAAAAGAGGTGAAGAAGTCCACTTCTGCTCTATTGAATTTGGTCCAAATCTGACAATCTCTGGGTGGAGTCGCCACTCGCCCATTCGTAACGTCTGTCTGGACAGTAAGTCTGCTCCCACATTCACGTGCCCTGGAATGTATACTGCTCTGAGTGACCAGAGCTTGTCTCCAACCCAGAGGAACATCCGCCTCGCTATCCTGTTGGGCGAGCAGAGACCCCCCCTGGTGATTTATGTAAGAGACTGTGGCTGTGTAGTCCAACTGCACCAGGACATGACAGCCCCACTACTGGGGAATAAAATATTTCAGGGCTAGAAATGCAAGACCACACCCCGTCGTCCGTTGATAGCAGTCTACGACACTGAGAGTGGGACCCAAGGCAAGAAACTGGGGTCTGAACCACATAGTTAGTGCACGAAGCCCGAGGCGCGTCACTTCTATTAGCCTTTGAGGTGTTGGCCCTTGGATGAAATCCCCTGGCTCTGAGCCACAACTGAAATGGTCTCATGTGTAAAAGCCCCAAAGGAAACATCGTGGAGGTTGACGCCATGAGGCCCAACACTCGCTGATACTGATGAACAGTGAGACTGGGAACTAGCCCGATCATGCCTAGGGTACACCAGATGGTTTCGATCCGAGTGGGAGACAAGTGTGCCTGCATCGCCACCGAATCCCACACAACTCTCAAATAGGTCGTTCTTCGGGAAAGAGAAAGAATGCTTTTCCTGGGGTGGAGTCTCAACCCGAGAGAAACCAGATGAGCCAGCACAGTATCCCTGTGCTGGAGAGCCATCCCTCGTGACTGCGCTAATATTAGCCAGTCGTCGATGTAATTCAAAATTCAAAACAGGGCATACCACCTGTTGCTGGAACCTACTACCCCCCGAAGCACCAAAGGAGGCGGCGGTGGAGAGGTTTATATTTACATTTACATTTAGTCATTTAGCAGACGCTTTTATCCAAAGCGACTTACATATGAGGAAGACAATGGAAGCAATATAACACAAGGTAACAAAAAGCATAAGTGTATCAAAAAACGAGTCTGATTAAAGCCTAGCACAATATACAAAGCTAAGGATAGGAAGGGGTTTTTTTTTTTTTCGAGCAGAGGTAAAAAGAAGGAAGAGTTAGTGATTGTCAGGTCAGTTAGGTGTTGACGGAAGAGATGCGTTTTCAAGTGCTTTTTAAAGGTGGCTACACAATCTGCTGATCTTGTAATCAGATTCCTTGAGGGTCGTGGGACGGAGTAAGCAGATGTACGACGCGGCCTGCCCCGCGGGGGATAACCCGTACCAGACTGGGCGCAAGACCATCAGGACCGCTTTTTGTCAATGATGGTCCACTGAGGCCCATCCTTGAACTGCCTCCTTAATGTGGTGGAGGGATTTGCATGCCTGATTGATCCTAGGAGCTATGTTGTCTGGGGCTATCTGCCACTGGTAGGGTCTCCCAAGGCAAACAGGTCCTGGGTGATTGGCCAGACAAAGAGTGGTTCAAGTCCCCCTCATGAAGAACGTCATACCAAGGTCAGTGACATCGTCCAGTATGGCGCAACCGAGGCACCACCCTGGAGCCAGGCACAGGGTTGGGGCTCATATGCCGGGTCTTGTCCCACGGGGCCCGGCCAGGCCTGGCCCGAAGGAGCGACGTGAGAACAATCTCCTGTGGGCCCACCACCTGCAGGGGCCGTTGCATTGTGGATTGCAGTCGAAGGCAGGGGCCTTAGCAACCCAATCCCGGGACATGGAATCTGGCTCTAGGGACATGGAATGTCCCCTTGCTAGGGGGGGGGGGGCTGGGCTGGTGCAGGAGGGGTAGAGATACCAACTAGAGATAGTCGGGATCGCCTCCACACACAGCTTGGGCTCTGGAACCCAACTCCTCAAGAGAGGCTGGAGTCTCTACTACTCTGGAGTAGCCAGAGGTGAGAGGCGGTGGGCTGGTGCGGGCTTGCTCATTGCCACCCAGCTCTGCCGCCATGTGTTGGAGTTCACCCCGATGAACGAGAGGGTTGTTGCGCCTTCGGGTCGGGAATAGGTCTCTCACTGTTATTTGTGCTTACGGGCCAAATATCAGTGTAGAGTACCCAACCTTCTTGGCGTCCCTGGGAGGGGCGCTGGAAAGTGCTCCAACCGGGTACTCTGTCATTCTATTGGGGGACTTCAACGCTCATGTGGGCGATAGTGATACCTGGAGGGGCGTGATTGGGAGGAATGCCCCCCCCCCGACCTGAACCCGAGTGGTGTTCTGTTATTGGACTTCTGTGTTAGTCACAGTTTGTCCATAACGAACCCCATGTTCAAGCATAAGGGTGTCCATCAGTGCACATGGCACCAGGACACCCTAGGTCGGAGGTCGATGATTGACTTTGTGGTTGTTTCATCTGACCTCCGGCCGTATGTCTTGGACACTCAGGTGAAGAGAGGGACGGAGGTGTCAACTGATCACCACCTGGTGGTGAGTTGGATCCGATGGTGGGGGAGGAAGTTGGACAGACTTGGCAGACCCAAACGTACTGTGAGGGTCTGCTGGGAACGTTTGGCAGAGTCTCCAGACAGAGAGATCTTCAACTCCCACCTCTGGCACAGCTTCAACCAGATCCCGAGGGAGGCTGGAGACATTGAGTCCGAGTGGACGATGTTCTCCACCTCCATTGTCGACGTGGCTGCTCGGAGGGACCTGCCGCCTTATAGGTCTTCCCCAACAAGGCCATGGTAGTCCTGCATGGCTTGGAGGGGAGGACACCTCCATGAAGATGCCAACCCAGGTGAGACATAGCTAGCTAGCGTCTCTTCAACCAACGGCATCTCCATATACCCGCGTGCCGATGCCCCCACGATAGTCGAAAACGTCGACGTCGATGGGACAAACACACGTGCGGTATAAGGGTGACTCCATGACTTCGATAACTCCTCATGGAAGAAAGGGAGAGACTGCGGACGTACCTTCTCCCCGCTCCCAGAGGGAAACCTATCTGCCAGCTTGCTACGTTTGGGGGCTTCGTCCCTTACAGGGCCAGTCCAGCTGTAATCAGGCCACCTCCCGCGTCACCACCTCCAGCAGCTCCTCGACAGACTTATTGCCTAGCGAAGGTTGTTGGGGCGGCCGCTCAAGGTCCACAGACCCAAGGGAAAGCACTTCCTCATCGTCCCCCACGTGAGCCGAAGAGGCATATGGATCTGACGGCTGAGTAGGCAAAAAGGGCTGGCCCATCCCCTGCTCATCAGCCAGATCCGTCTCAGAGCCCCACGACCTAAGCGCAGGTGCGGACCGAAAGTAGCTCAGGCGGCCTCGCAGCGTCCTAACAGTGAAGGACTCGCAGTACCGACACTCACCCGAGTCAAAAGCCGCGTGCTCTTTTACCAAACAAACCACACAATAATCGTGCGTGTCCGTGTCTTCCAAAAGGCGAAAACATGGGGGAACGCAACACTTCTGTCCTTCACTCATGTTGCTACCTCTCTCTCTCACACCACACAGTAACAGTCTGAAAACAAAGAGACCTGAAGGCTGGCAGCTGGAGCTTATCTACTTATAGTTCGCTTGAGTCAATTTCATTGACGTTTTTAAACACACTTTTCACAGTCGGTCACGCAGAGACTTTCCCATATGCATGCTGCATGCAGCATCGCGTGAAGCTTTTGAAAGGGAACCACATACTGCAGATATTACAACAGCATGGCTTCGTTGTAGAACAGTCTGGGTGCTGAATTGGCCTGTCTGCAGTCCAGATCTTTCAACTATAGAGAACAAACCCATGTATGACAAGAATGGGACCAAATTCCAACACCAAAACTCTAAACACTCATAACCTTGATGCCCAGACCTCTTCACTGTTATGAAAAGATAAGAGATGCTACACCATGGTAAACATGTCCCCGTCCCAACTATTTTGAGACCTGTAGCAAGAAACTAATTTTATGAACTTATTTTGTGCATAAAATTGTAACATTTCTCGGTTTAAACAATTGTTATGTTATCTATGTTTTATTGTGAATAAAATAATGGCTCATGTTATTTGAAAGTCTTAGTTTTCATTTAATTCAAATTTAAAAAAACGTGCCAACTTTTCCGGAATTCGGGTTGTAGACACTAGTGTGGTGTGAGGCATTGAAGCAACAACTTGCATTATTCTCCCCTCATTTATATGAACGGTGCATCAGACCATGTCAGCAATGGTGCTTAAAGCTATTTTTGAGGAATGTGCAGTGTCCTATTAACATTCAGCCAAGGTAAATCTGGCTTTGAATATGATAATCACAGCTTCCTGCACTTGAACATCCTTACAAACTGCTTTCATCTGTCTACTTTTACATGAATGGTGACCAGACGTAGATGCTAGATGTTTCAATCTACTGAGAAGGTTTTCAAGCAGTGGAAGAGTCACAGAGACATAATTGAAATACTTAAACAGGTCTTAGTTTAAGATGTTGTATATTGATGTATTTGCAGTAAATTTGTTCAATTTCTGTATAGGCGATAGGATGAAAGAGGAAGCATAGAAGACGAAACCAAAGAATATTGATGAACTCTGGGAGGCATGCCAGACTGCTTTCTTTGCTATTCCTGATGACTTCATCAATAAGTTGTATGAATCCTTGCATATTTGGATCTCACAGCACCACTACTTAATTTGCGGACATATTGATGTATTTGCAGTAAATTTGTTCAATTTCTGTATAGGCAACAAAACCTTTGTCTTGCCAAAATTTGACCTTTCTCTCTTGATTAAATGATAAATCTTTTTTCAGTGAAATTAATTTATTTCAGTGCATTAAACATAATTTGGGAGGGTTTTAGCTTTTCATATGAGCTATTTCTAACACCAATTGATTAATTAAAAGTCAGGTTAATTATTTATTTATTTACCTTTAATTTACCAGGACGTCTCATTGAGATTGAAATCTCTTTTACAAGAGAGACCTGGCCAAGGTAGCAGCCATACAGTTTGACAACATATTAAAATACAACAAGTACAAAAGAAAAAATAATACATCGGATCCTCTCAACAAAAACAATCACATGCCTTCATTACCACTATCTTTATGATGCCTTTAAATTCACAGACACCAATTTCTCTAGTTTTAAATCTTATAGCAAGTGTTTCTACAAAATAGATAAGCGACAAGACTTTTGTCAGGGACTGTACAGACGAGGCAATAATACCAAAAGCTCCGCCGAGCTGAGTGACTTCTGCAGTAGGGCTCTGTGGAGGGAGGAGACATTCAATGCTTTAAGTTGGGAACCTCAAGGGATTGATGACACTTGCTCCAAGAAGCTATGCCTAAAAAAAGTTTCCAGACTTGCTTTTGTACCTACACTCTGGTATGTCACACTGTCGCTGCCAGCTTGGTTCTCAGGTAGTCCAGATGATTCTCCTCTCATAGCGTTCCCCTTTGATCCTTGTCAATGAATACACTTAATCATGATTTTGGCACCGGAGCAGAATTATTCATGGTCTATTGAAATGAACCATTAATAAGGTAGGAACTGCCACGCATTAGGCAAGTGCCTTTTAAAATGTATGTCCTTTTAATTTGGCCATGTGGTGCTAGCAAAGTGACGCATGAGTCCCTCAACCAGTCTGTCATTTACATTCACAGGAATGGGCCAAATTTACCAAATTTACTTAAATTTTAAAGCATTTTTTCAAAATTTAAAATGCAATCCATTATTTTGAGAAATAAAAGGTGATTCTGCAACATGGTTAATCATATAATATAATGTCTGAACTTAGACACACAGTTATAAAATAGATCTCTGCCCAGATACAAGCATCTTACTTGGGATCGCTCTTGATAGCAGTTTAACGCGCCAGTCCTTTTAGATTATTCGGCAGAGTCCTCGCAGGCTCGGATATTGACGATATTGGAAACTCTAGGAACCACAAGTAACCCTGCATTCTGAGAGCGCAGTGTTCTAGTGGGGTAATAAGGTACTATGAGCTCTGTAAGATACGACGGTGCCTGACCATTAAGAGCTTTGTAGGTGAGGAGAAGGATTTTAAATTCTATTCTGGATTTCACAGGAAGCCAGTGCAGAGAAGATAATATTGGAGACATATGATCTCTTTTCCAAGTTCCTATCAGTACACGTGCTGCAGCATTCTGAATCAACTGGAGACTCTTAAGGGACTTTTTCGGGCTCCCTGATAATAAGGAATTTCAGTAATCCAGGCTTGAAGTAACAAATGCATGGATTAATTTTCCTGCATCATTTTGAGACAGGAAGTGCAGGAACTTGAATTTGAGTTTTAACTAACGTGCCAGCAGAGCTAGCTACAGCACTGTAAGTGTGTTAGATTCTTGTCTTTTTGAGTTTAGTGCAGTGTTAATGCAGTCGAATCAGTCGGGTATTTAAGTGTGCATAATCACCACCAAAGCGGTCGCGGCAGCCCTATCTCGTGCAGCCCTCATCGAGTAAAGACTAAAAGAATAAGGACCATCAACTCTACCTGCATGTGACTCCAGCAAGGGACTCCACGATAGGGCACTTGAGTATTGCACTTTCTTGTAATTATTGTTCGCACTCTTTTTAATTGATCCCTTATTGCTATTAAATTTGTCTTGCATATTTCCTTTTCTGCTTTTATACAATGTGTTTTCAAATCCCTTTTGTCATTACAACACGGAAATCATCTGTATCATGCCAAAAGCGCCGTAATGTTCATAATCTGCATGTTGTACCACTTTCCACAACTGCCCCTTTCACTTTCCCAATAGGCTTGTGGAACTGCCGGTCTGCTTTGAACAAAGCTGACTTCATTACAGCTTTTGTTAAACATTCTGGTCTTTCAATTGTAGCACTTACAGAAACATGGATCGAATCACAAGATTCTGCCACTCCCGCAACCCTCTACCATAATCACACTTTCTCCCACAGTGCTCGCATAGCAGGAAGGTGCGGAGGAACCAGCCTACTTATCTCTAATGACTGGAAATTCAAACAGCTAGCACCCTTGTGTGACAACAGCTCCTTCGATTTTCATGCTGTTACTATCATCCATCCTGTTAAAAGTCACTTTGTAATCATCTATTGCCCCCCTGGACAGCTTGGACATTTCTTGGAGGAGTTGGATGTGCTTCTGTCATCCTTCCCTGAGGATGGTACTCCTCTGGTGGTACATGGAGACTTCAATATCCATCTTGGAAAGCCACAGGCTGCGGACTTCAACAACCTGACTGGATCATTTTACCTTGTCAAGGGGGCCACAGTCTCTCCTCTCTCCGACTTGGTTGATGAGAAGAGATTCACCAGAGACCTTTAAAGTTCAAACAAGTTTAGTGTTTAATGGATATCAGCTGCTTTAGTCCTAATTGATGGCCTATAAAGGCTTCTCATTACCCAGGAGGCACACAGGAAAGACTTCTTGATGGGTAAAAGCAAAGAACTCTCAAGATCTTCGTAATCTTATTGTTAAAAAGCATGTTGGTTTGGAATGGTTATAGGCGCATTTCCAGAATGCCGAATGTTCCTGTGAGCACTGTGGGGGCCATTATCCGTAAAATGGAAAGAGTATCAGTTCACCATAAATTGGCCACGATCAGGTGCTCCACGTAAGATCCCTGTCCGAGGAGTCCAAAGAATAATCAGTAGAGTTCTCCAAGAGCCAACAACCACTCGGGCAGAACTTCAGGAAGACCTTGCATCAGCAGGTACTGTTGTTTTAAAGGAATCTATAAGTCAAGTCAAGTCAAGTCTGCTTTATTGTCAATTCTTCCACATGTACATTACATACATACAGAGAATCGAAATTGCGTTACTCTCAGACCCCCGGTGCATACAGATAATACTAACAGTAGACCCTAAAATGGTAAATGGACTGTACTTGTATAGCGCCTTTCTGACCACTCAAAGCGCTTTTACACTACATCACATTCACCCCATTCACACACTGATGGCAGGAGCTAACTGCCCATCAGTACAAATTAAACTAACCAGTCACACTCACTCACACACCGAAGGCGCAGCTTCGGGAGCAGTTCAGGGTTCAGTATCTTGCTCAAGGATACTTCGACACATGGCTGGGGGAAGCCGGGATCGAACCGCCAACCTTCCGATTGGTGGACGACCGCTCTGCCACCAAGCCACAGCCGCCCTGAAAATCTAGATCAAATATAAAATATAAGCTAAAACTATACAATAAGGGAATATAAAAATAAAAAAAATACATAATAAAAAAAATTAAATTAAATAAAAATAAGGTTAAATAAAAGCAGCGCAAGGCACATGGCAGATAAAGTGCAAACATGTGAACAAACAGTGCAGATAAAAAGATTTTAAGTGCATAAAAAAAATAGCTTATTCAGTCTGATTAAATTGACAATGGGCTTATTTTATTTAACTGACTGATGAGGTGGTAGAATGACGTCAGTTCCATGGTGAATGAGGTAGTGAGCAAACCAATGCTACACAAAGTGACTGGTGCATGACATCGTATGTTAGTGGAAGGACCTGGGGATGTGGGATCTGGGGGGGGGTTCATGGTTCAGTGGTGCCTGGGGCACCACTGAGTTCAGCTTCCTGACAGCCTGATGGATGAAGCTGTCCTTCAGTCTGCTGGTCCTGGCCTGGAGACTCCGCAGTCTCCTCCCTGATGGCAGCAGACTGAAGAAGCTGTGTGACGGGTGTGTGGGATCACCTGCAATGCAGAGGGCTTTGCGAGTGAGACGGGTTCCATAAATGTCCTGGAGGGAGGGGAGAAAGACACCAATGATCTTCTCAGCTGCTCTCACTATGCGTTGCAGAGTCTTCTGGCAGGACGCGTTGCAGGCGCCATACCACACCACTGTGTGATGCAGCTAGTCAGAATGCTCTCGATGGTGCCTCTGTAGAAGGTATACATGATGGGAGGTGGGGCTCTGGCTCTCCTCAGTTTGCGGAGGAAGTAGAGACGCTGCTGTGATTTCTTGGCCAGTGCTGCAGTGTTGTCCGTCCAGGACAGGTCCTCTGTGATGTGCACACCCAGGAACTTGGTGCTGCTCACTCTCTCCACAGTCACACCGTTGATGGTCAGAGGAACATGCTGAGTGTGCACTCTCCTGAAGTCAACAACAATCTCCTTCGTCTTCTCCACGTTCAGAGAGAGATTGTTGTCACTGCACCATCCGGCCAGGCGGCTCACCTCGCTCCTGTAGTTTGTCTCATCTCTGCAATGCACTGAACCGCCATGGCATCCATGCACGCTCACCACGCAAGACTCCATTGCTGAAAAAAAAGTATGTTGAGGCTCGGTTAAAATTTGTGAAAGAGCATTTGGAGAAGCCTGTGGATTATTGGGAGACTATAGTATGGTCAGATGAACGTAAAATGTAACTTTTTGGCAGTCATTCTACACACAATGTTTGGAGAAGAAATGGCACTGCCCACCACCCAAAGAACACCATACCACCAGTTAAGTTTGGGGGTGGAAGCATCATGGTTTGGGGCTGCTTTTCAGCAAGGGGTACTGGCAGACTTCATATTATTGAAGGCAGGATGAATGGAGAAATGTACCGGGACATTCTGGATAAAAATCTGCTGCTATCTACCAGAAAGCTGAAAATGAAAAGAGGGTGGACATTTCAGCAAGACAATAATCCCAAACACAAGGCCAAGGAAACAATGCAGTGGTTTCAAAGAAAGAAAATCAAGTTGCTTGAATGGCCCAGTCAATCACCTGACCTAAATCCCATAGAAAATCTATGGAGAGAACTGAAGATTAAAGTTCATTAAAGAGGCCAAAGGAACCTTCAAGATTTAAAGGCCATTTGTCTGGAAGAATGGGCCAGAATCACTCCTGAGCAATGCAAACGACTGGTCTCTCCATACAAGAGGCGTCTAGAAGCTGTAATCACCAACAAAGGCTTTTCTACAAAGTATTAAATAAAGTGTGTTTAATACTTATTCCCTGTGTCGTTTCACTTTATTTATTATGACTCAACTTGTATACTTAAATTTTCTGATTTCTTTGTATGAAGTCAATATTTGGCTTGATGGCTACATCTGGTGGAAATTTTGTGTCATTAGCCCACTTGGAAATCCCCTTACTGATAAAAAGGGTGTTGTGCTGACGACTTGCTGACGTAAGCATATTGCCTCTTTTCCGGTTACCGGTGTTTGTGTGTTATTAGTAGCGTATAGTTTTCTGCTCTAGCTCAACACAGCTAATTTGTTTGATTCTTCATTACACTGACTAACTACCTGCTATAACGTTACATTTGAACGTTTATTAGTGTTGCCTAAGCACTTATAGTGCTTCAGTTTTGCTAGCAATGGTTTCTTTCCCTCTCTCTCCCTCTTCCTCTCCTGCTCTATCTTGCTCGGTGTGTCAAATGCTTAGCTATTCCTCTGCTTGGAGCGTTGGAGCCAAGGCTTGGTGATTTGGAAACGCGGTTCCGCACCATGGGAACTCAGTCTGTAGCGGTTATCCAATCCCCAGTAGCTGGTGCGGACTGACCAGAGCTAGCTACTGTTAGCCGTTCCCATCCAGGGCGGCTGGGTGACTGTCCGAAGGAAACATAGCCCTAGGCCGAGGCCCACGGTTCACCACCAACCCGTTCACGTTTCAAACAGGTTCTCCCCACTCAGCGACACACCCGCTGAGAAACCAACTCTGATCATTGGCAGCTCCATTTTGAGAAACGTGAAGTTAGCGACACCAGCGACCATAGTTAAATGTGTTCCTGGGGCCAGAGCGGGCGACATTGAATCATATTTGAAACTGCTGGATAAAGTTAAAGTCGGCAGTAATGACACCTGATTACGCCAATCGGAGGTCACTAAAATTAATATTGAGTCGGTGTGTACATATGCAAGGACTATGTCAGAATCTTTTCTCTGGGCCCCTGCCAAATCTGACCAGTGATCACATGTTTAGCTGCATGTCTTCATTCCGTTGCTGGCTGTCTGGGTGGTGTCCAGCAAACGATGTGGGCTTCGTGGATAATTGGCGGACTTTCTGGGGAAGACCTGATTAGGAAAGATGGCATTCATCCCACTTTGGATGGTGCAGCTCTCATATCTAGAAATCTGGTCGAGTTTATTAGTGGACCTAAACCATGACAGCCCAGAGTTGAGACCAGGAGGCAGAATTGCAGTCCTACACTCTTCTCTGCGCTTCCAGAGCAGTTACCCACCTATAATCCCATAATGACAGTGTCTGCCCCATGGCCACTGAAATTTATAAAATCAAAAGCTAACAGAAGAGGAGTTATACATAATAATTTAACAAAAATTACCACAGCAGAAATAGCACCTCAAAATAAGATAATTAAATGTGGACTCCTACACATCAGATCTCTGTCATCTAAAGCTGTACTAGTAAACGATCTAATATCAGATTAACATATTGATTTATTTTGTCTCACTGACACCTGGCTGGGTCATGAAGAATATGTTAGCCTAAATGAATCCACTCCCCCCAGTCATATTAATACTCACATTCCTCGAGGCACAGGCCGAGGAGGTGGAGTTGCAGCCATCTTCGACTCAAGCCTATTAATCAATCCTAAACCTAAACTAAATTATAACTCATTCGAAAGCCTTGTTCTAACTCTTTCACTCCCAACCTGGAAAACACGACAGCCAATCCTATTTCTTATAGTGTACCATGCTCCTGGTCCTTATTCTGAGTTTTTATCTGAATTCTCAGAATTTCTATCAGGTTTAGTCCTTAAAACAGATAAAGAAATTATTGTAGGTGATTTTGATATTCATGTGGGTGTTGAAAATGATAGCCTTAGTACCGCATTTATCTCATTATTAGACTCAATTGGCTTCTGTCAGTGTGTACATAAACCCACTCACTGTTTTGGCCACACCCTCAACCTTGTTCTGGTATACGGCATTGAAATTGAACATTTAACAGACTTTCCTTAGAATCCTTCACTATCAGACCATTATTTAATAACTTTTGAACTCCTATTACTGGAGTACACACCAGTAGTCAAATACTACTACACTAGATGTCTATCTGATAGTGCTGTAGTTAAATTTAAGGAAGTAATTCCATCTGAATTTAACTCAATGCTATGTCTTAACATAACAGAGGACTCTTATGCAAATTTCAGTCCGTCCCAAATTGATCATCTTGTTGATAGTGCTCCAGGTTCACTGTGAATGACACTTGATTCTGTTGCTCCTCTTAAAAAGAAGATAATAAAACAAAAACGGGTAGCTCCATGGTATAACGCCGAAATGCAAAAATTAAAGCTAACATCATGAAAACTTGAAAGGAAATGGCGTTCCAACAATCTGGGAGACTCTTGTTTAGCCTGGCAAGATAGTCTTAAAATATATAAGTCAGGTTCCAGTCAGGTTTTAGGGTGCATCATAGCACAGAAACTTACAATGACCTTACAAATTACAAATTACCTTTTAATTGCACCAGACAATGGACTTGTCTCTGTACTTGTCTTGTTAGATCTTAGTGCTGCATTCGATACCATTGACCATCAAATTCTATTACAGAGACTGAAACATTTAATTGGAATTAAAGCAACCGCGTTAAGCTGGTTTAAATCCTATCTATCAGACCGATCTCAGTAAGTATATGTTAACGATGAATCATCCGAGCACACCAAAGTTAGTCACGGAGTTCCGCAAGGTTCTGTGCTTGGACCACTTCTATTTACTTTATATATGCTTCCTTTGGGCAATATTATTAGAAAGCACTCCATAAAGTTTCATTGTTATGCAGATGATACCCAGTTATATTTATCGATTAAGCCAGATGAAACTGATCAGTTAGTTAAACTTCAATCATGCCTTAAGGATATAAAAACCTGGATGACCAGAAATTTTCTGATGTTAAACTCGGACAAAACTGAAGTTATTGTACTTGGCCCCGAACGCCTCCGAGACTCACTGTCGGCAGATATAATTGCTCTAGAGGGCACTGCCCTGGCCTCCAGCACCTCTGTGAGGAACCTAGGAGTTATCTTTGATCAGGATCTATCCTTCAACTCCCACATGAAGCAAACCTCACGGACTGCCTTTTTTCACCTACGTAACATTGCAAAAATCAGGCACTTCCTGTCTCGAAATTATGCAGAAAAATTAATCCATGCATTTGTTACTTCAAGCCTGGATTACTGCAATTCCATATTATCAGGCAGCCCGAAAAAGTCCCTTAAGATTCTCCAGTTGATTCAGAACGCTGCAGCACGTGTACTGACAGGAACTAGGAAAAGAGATCATATTTCTCCAATATTATCTTCTCTGCACTGGCTCCCTGTGAAATCCAGAATAGAATTTAAAATCCTTCCCCTCACCTACAAAGCTCTTAATGGTCAGGCACCGTCGTATCTTACAGAGCTCATAGTACCTTATTACCCCACTAGAACACTGTGCTCTCAGAATGCAGGGTTACTTGTGGTTCCTAGAGTCTCCAAAAGTAGAACGGGAGCCAGAGCCTTTAGCTATCAAGCTCCTCTCCTGTGGAATCAGATCCCAGTTCGGGTTCGGGAGGCAGACACCATCTCCACATTTAAGAATAGGTTAAAGACTTTTCTCTTTGATAAAGCTTATAGTTAGGGCTGGCTCAGGAGAGTCCTGAACCATCCCTTACTTATGCTCCCTTAGGCCTAGACTGTCGGGGGACTTCCCATGATGCACCTCTCTCTCTTCACCTCTGTCCTCCTCTCCATCCGTAGGCACTCTCATTCCATAAATGCATGTTACTAACTTGACTTCTTCCCTCTCCCGGAGTTTTGTGCTTTGTCGTCCGTCTCTTCTTTCTTACTGTCACTTTCAGCAGGTATTTCAGTGTCCGGAGATGTATCTGGATCAGTGACTATGGCGACCTGCTGGGGCAGTGCTGCTGTGTCTATGGTGCAGGGGACGAGTGGCTCGGGTCCTGCTCGTTGGGCTCCACCTGGAGCTGCTCGGTTGTCCGTCTGGACCCGTCATCTTCCCTTATGTTTTACCACCTAAACATTTCTAACATAATAATATATATATATATACAACAAATTTTGCCATCATGGCTGTATATGTTATAGTTTTGATGCTATAAATCTATTCTGTACTTACGACATCTATTGCATGTCTGTCCGTCCTGGGAGAGGGATCCCTCCTCTGTTGCTCTTCCTGAGGTTTCTATCATTTTTTCCCCTGTTAAAATGGTTTTTTTGGGTAGTTTTTCCTTAATCGAATCGAGGGTCTAAGGACAGAGGGTGTCGTATGTTACAGATTGTGAAGCCCTTTGAGGCAAATGTGATTTGTGATACTGGGCTATATACATAAAATTGAATTGAATTGAATTAATAAAATAAAACGTAATCATGGTTCATAATAGTTAATAGAGAAAGGTGTCAAAATAACATATTACATGATTTGAATTCCTTATATATAGCTTTGCAGTGTTCTACACAGCCTGGATGGGTCACCGTACATGATGCAACACTTATTATAACCAGAGACTTATTATAATAAAGAGACTTGAGACTTGACTTGGACTCGAGCTCAGAGACTTGTGAGCATCTCTGTCAGGCAGTAACTGCAATCGGTCATTGTTGATTTTTTTCCACTGGGTTTGCATAACGTTTTAATTTGAGTTCCTCAACCTCTACGTTTATAGGGTTTGATGTGGCTGGCTGTACAACATCATCAATGAGTAAGAAAAGTACAAAAAATACATGTTTAAAGTTTAGTATTTTTGATAATTTGCTCGTTGGTTTTGTATGTTAGTCAAAATTAAAGACTTGAACATATAAACAAACAAGTAATGTCAGCTCATTAAGTATAATAATAATGGTGCATTTCCACCATCATCATTATCATCTGTATTAACGTTCAACATAAAACATTTCTTCCTGGCCAGTGGGTCTGAAACCTACCAGCGCCAAGTCAATTTTTACTGGCCCGCTCTCTAAATGTTATCAGTATTATTATTATCAGCTATTATTTACCCATTTAATTTGTAATATTGCAGGATTCCATAGACGTATGCCAGTATCAGACAGAATTGTCAAATCATTCTACACTCACAGTCAAGTCGTGGAGTGGGCAAAATTGCTAGACAATGCATGTTTGAGTTCTCATGCACAGTGGGTTGGCTTAGAAGCATTAGGTATGCTCTCATTCTGACCCTGTGTAACGAAATCAGCAACATTACTTTTCGTGCTAATAATATATTAATTTGTCAATAAACCTTTGTGTATCCTCAAATCGTTTTACCTATGTGTTAGCTAATGTTAGCTAGCTAACGCTAACATTACATGAATAACATTAAACAATAATAAAGCAGGCTCACTGTTGTGGTTTTGGGTTGAGTTGCTGTTATATTTTTGAAGATGTCCTGTCTGGGTTTTGAGTTCAGGCTTGTTAGTTCCTCTTTTATTTTGTAATTTGACTGTACCCTCTTTCTGTTAGTTTTGCTTCCTGTCTGTGATTACCCAGACTGGTTCCACCTGTGTCATTGGGTTCACCAGTTTCTTGTTTTCTCCTCTATTTAAGGGGGTATTTAAGTTGTGTTTTTTTCTCTGTTCCTTGTCGGTTTGTCACCATTGTTGCTGTGATCTGTCTGCATGTTAGTTTTGAGTTATACCTACCTGCCAGCCAACCTGCATGTCTGCCTGCTTGTAACCTGTTTGTTGCTTGTCTACCAAAGAAAAGACAATAAATCTCAACTCCTCATCCTGATACCGCTGTATGTGTTTGGGTCCTTCACCTGTTTGCCACCACGTAACAAGAATCCTCCGTGGCTTTCTCATAACCAAGGAACGTTTCCAGAAAAGGGTGTTGGTCTGTTGGTTCCCTTTCAAGGGAACTTCAACGCTGCGTTAGCTGATGCTATGGGGAATGCCCCCAGCGCGACAGCATCTGAATCTCTGTACCAACTAGTCCAATCTTGATTGGCTTAACACGTATCAACACGTGACGCATGCCGGCTGAACCGGAGGTTACAAAGGGAGCCGGCTTCACTGTTGAGCATGCCTGCATGTCATGGCGGTCTTGCAGGCATACCAAGCCGACCTGCTTGATGACCTCTGCGATGGTGGGGCCCTCGCATCCAAGGATGTGAAGGAGCTCCACTGTGTGGCGGATCCCATTGCCAGAGAGAGGTCGAGGGTGGGCCACCTCAGCCGTCAACATCTTGCAGCTCCTATAGTGGCTCAGAAAGCGAGGGTGGCGCAGTGTGCCCCTCCTCAACGATCGAGGGGCTGAAGGCAGCCTGTTCATCGGAGACCTGAATGGGAGGAGAAGCCGTGCTTCTCGCCTGATAGGCTTCAAAAAAGAGGCCCTGACGCGTTTGTTGCAACCTATGCCTTTAGACCTGCACGGCCATGCAGCAGTCAGGCGACGGTTGTGTCCTCTACAGAGGCCTGTAGACCTTCCTTTCCGGTTAAATCCTGCCTTACCAGCGCTTTGGGATACCGCAGCTCTCACACTGCAGGTTCAGAGGGTGGTCAGGCATGTACATGCCGCTCCTCGGAGATACCCCGCCGCTACAGCACTTCGGGTAACTGAGGCCGTGTAGTGGCATTTTCTTCAAAATCAAGAAGTACTCAAGGCAATCACTTGTCTTTCTGATATGTATTTTAAGTGTCTGCAGATGGACTCCTCAGCAGCAAATATCTTCCCTGAATGAGTACAGAAGGAAAGGAGCATTGGTTATTTATCCATCCTTTAGGGTCAGACATTCAACTCGGGGAGACGAATGTCCCTGAAGTCTGGACGTAAGAGTTTTGTAATTCACTGTTATCATTATCAGCATACCGTTCTCATCACGTAGTCCAAACAATCATACACAGATCAAGTACAAACGTCAACCAATTATGTATGGCATGTTATGACATCAGAGAGTCAGTTTGTTCTTTGCCATTATAATTCCTCCCTTTTTAGCATAACAATCATCTTAAAAACAAATGCTAATCAAAATATTAAAGAACAAACGTTAAGTAGGAAAGGAAAAAATCAAGCAACCAGAGACAAGTGGGGAAAACCTCTAGTGTCAGAGGAAGAAAACCCCCACGTCCTTATCATTTAGCTCATCAAGCAAATTTCAATTCAATAGCATAGCAATAGTCAATAGCAGTCATTATCATTATCATTATAACTATGCAAATAGAAATGAATGAAAAATTTAATGAGAGACTAACCCACAGAACTAAGTTATAAAGAATAAGCATGCATGAATCAACAGAACAACAAACCTATTATTACTAAACTATTATTATTTTAACTGTAACCATTAGGTAATATATGAGCTTGCGTGAGCATGTTATTCTAATTTGCAGCATACTTAAAAATCCAGTGGGGTTACATAGAATTTTATTCTCCTCAAATTATCTCATTGTCAAATGGTGGAATCCATTCAGCAACGCTGGATGTTTCTATTGGCATATTCATATACTGACCCATAGATGATTTAATTGCTGTAGCAATCGTTGATCTGAAGCAAGGAATTACACAGCAGGTCAAAAGGAGGAAGAGTACAATTACTAGGAGCATGGTTACCAACATTTTCATCAACACATTATCCATCCTTCCATAGTCAGCCATGACCACATGTGCCATCCTCCCACACTCTGGGAGTCTAGGCTTTTCTCCTCATGCAGTAGTTCGTTCAGGTGGGAAACAACATGAGTCATATTGTCTGTGATGTCTGGAACATAGGTGCAGCAATCAGTCCCAATAATATGACAAACTCCTCCTTGACTAGCAAATATCAAATCCAAAGCCATCCTATTCTGCAGGGCCGTGTTTTTGATCCCCTGCATGGTAGGAGTGAAAGTGGAAAACCCTACCTCTACCAGTGCCGTCAAGTTCTCAAGATCTATGGCCAGATGGTCTATCTGCAGTTTTCACAGTCCCCCACCAGGGGAGGATGCCACTGATTCCTTTCTCCCCTGGTGACACACTCATAGTAGATCGCTGTGCTCTGTGTTTTAAGTAATATTGAGCATAGTGGGTGTGGAAATGAGTGATGGTGGGTAGAATGTTCACAGATGTTATCAGCTTAGCCAGGTAGCAGTTGCCACACCACCCCGGTCTGAGGGTTTGATAAACATGTTGTCCACATACCCACACATGCTCTCTTAGGGATCCAAATCCCTTCACTGTTGTAGGACGATGGGATTGTTGCTTCCTGGGCGGTGTAAGCTGGTGGTGTCAGTAAGATTCAGCTGAGCAATGTATGACTGAGGTCTTCTACATTCACTTCTGGCTTCCTGGTTCCACTCCACATGTTTCAGTGACCGGCTGTTTGCATGATGATGTGCCCAGGAAGTGGTCTCTAGATGTGTAGCACTGTCTGGTGAATCCAACCATGCCGGCCTGAGATGTTGGATTGTTAGTCATGATGGGCCGATGAATCCCTTGCTGGGTTATTTGGCTCATGTTCCAAAACCTTGCTGTGGAGCCATTGTAATTGGTGATGCTGATGTTACATAGCTTGAGTGCAGCTCCCATATCTCTCACTGTTCTGTCCTGCAGAGTAACCCCCCGGGTGAATGCAACCAGGACTCCTACGGTCACTGAGACATTTAATGGCCTGGGTTTCACTGGGATGGAATCCCCCACCCCATGGGGGAGCTGCACACAGGCGTAACAGCTCTGGTTAGTCACTTTTCTAACGGTAGTCAGTACAGCTGGATACCATGTGTTATCTTCCAGCTGAGCTAAGATGTTGGGGAAGGTGGTTGCCACCTCTCTTTTGACCCCTCCTTCTTCTAGGGTTAGTTATGATTCAAATGTTTCCATTTGTGAGACTGATGACAGGACAATGATGACAGGGAGCAGCACCCCGTCTCCATGGTCTCTCAGTCCATCACCCCTCCATCGCCATCTTTCCTTGGTCTCAACATCTTATCAGTTGTGGCACCTCTGCCTACCCCCTAATCAGTGTGCCCGTGATGTTGGTTCGGGAGGGTAGCGGTTCTATGTGGTCCCAGTGGAATTTCTGGGTGTGCTCAGAGAAATTCCCCCACGGGACCACCACTCCCCTCCAATACCCCCTGAATGCACAAGGGTAGGAAGGTTCGGTTCACTCACTGATCTCAATCTCACTTGTCTAAAAATTCGCGGTTGGCCCTGGCTCAGGTACTCATTCGCAGTGGGTGGCGTGAATCCACGTAGCTCTCTCTGCCACCTTTACAGCTGTTTCAGTGGTGAGCAATATCTGGTAGGGACCATTCCACCTGCGAGCCTGTCTGAAATCCTTCAACACAATCCAATCACCAGGCTCCAAGTCATGCAGTTTCCTCTTTCCCCTCTGGAATGGCTTCCTTCACCTGTTTCTGTGAATATCAGAAAGCACAGGGGACAAGTTTGCGCAATAACATTTCTTATCCACACCTTGACTGGTGTCAGGAAGTTGTCTTTTCACTGGCCTGCAACAAACAATGCATTCTTGGCAAAATACATTTTAAAATAAAATTAAAAAATTTTTTTGGAGAAAAGTTATTAAACTCCTTTGTGAACCCATATCTGTTCACCTCCAGTTCAGCTCGGTGGCAGAGCGGTCGTCCACCCATCGGAAGGTTGGCGGTTCGATCCTGGCTTCCCCCGGCCATGTGTCGAAGTATCCTTGAGCAAGATACTGCTCCCGAAGCTGCGCCTTCGGTGAGTGAGTGTGACTGGTTAGTTTAATTTGTACTAATGGGCAGTTAGCTCCTGCCATCAGTGTATGTGATGTAGTGTAAAAGCGCTTTGAGTAGTCAGAAAGACTAGAAAGGCGCTATACAAGTACAGTCCTTTTACCATTTTACTTGGTCCAAATCACACTGTCTGTGATAGGGCAGCCTGCCTTTCGCCACACTGTTTTTTCCTCTGCCATTACTCTTGTCTGTAGATCAGCTGTAGGTGTCAAAGGTTCATTAGTTAACACAACACATTGAGTAGCCGGTGTTTGTTTGGCAGCAGCTTTCATTGACTTATCTGCTCTGACATTCCCCTGTGAGATAGGATCAAGGTCGTTAGTGTGTGCTTCATATTTACAAATGGCAATCTGTATAGGCAACAGTACAGCATCCAAGAGTTCAGCAACCAGTGTGTGATGTGCAATGGGTTTGCCTTTGGATGTGAGGAAATTACTGTTTGCCCAGAGCTTTTCAAAGCCATGGGCCACTACCCATCCATATCTGCTATCTGTAAAAATGTTCACAGTTTGGTCATTAGCATATTTACACGCTTCTGTTAATGCAACAAGCCCTGCTGCTTGTGCTGAGTAATTTGATGGGAGTGGTTTAGCCAGAATTATTTCATAAAATGTTGTTACTGCAAACGTTGCAAGATTTTTACCCGTTGCTGGATCTCATGATGCTGACCCGTCAACAAACAGCTCCAACTCTGGGTTGATCAATGGTGTTTCCTGCAAATCTGGTCTGGGGTAGCAAGTCTCCGTTATCCCTACCACACAATCGTGATCAAGGTTCAACGTCTGCCGCTGTAGAGAGGAGGGCAGTGTTAGCGTGATCTTTTTTTGCAGGACAAAAACAACTGGAAACTCCATCTTCCTTTAAAGATTATTTACTTTGCATTAGAATATCAAATACACATGTACACGGGTTCTCTCCTCCAGGACTCTCAGCACCGGCCACCCGAAGGTGGGCCTGTCTGTAGCCCATCCAAAAGAGAAGAACAACAACTTTAGGACTATATAAAGTTTATATGTGAATTTGCTGCTGTCTAATTGGTCAGAAAGTTGGGGGTGGGGGCGTGGTTTAGACTTGCTTCCCCGTTGATCCTCAGCCTGATGATGTCCTCTCCACCAACATCTGCACCAAGGAATATCCTGGGAATATGTAAACATCTCCTCCATAGATCACAATAGCCTCTGTCTTTGTAACTACCTTTTCTGACAAAGTTACTCATGTTTAGTTCTAGTCACTCATGGAATGAGGCACACTGTTATCTTTAAAAGATCTGCTTTCCATCCTTGCCTAGGGGCAATAAAAGTCTCACAGCACCCCCAGAGACAGACACACAAGGGGGGTTTATCACCCTTAGTCACACAAAGAGGGGGTAAACACAGCCTGACACACAGCAAAATGATTATTACTAAAGAATATATTTAAAGTATCTTAACTTCAGTATACAAATTTATTTTACCAATTTATTCAACAATCCCTCCTTTTACACCTTATTAGGTGTAAACATTTCTATCTAAATTTCTACTGGGATTTCCTTTTATTGCTTAATTTTCAATCAATTTATTAGATAGGGAAATCAAACTGCCAACTCAAACTGCCAAAATCTCTATGTGGCACCCAACGGTGTATATTACACAATTCTCTGTTGATTATATTAAAAGCATTTTTATCCAATTCACATTTTTATTAATTGTTAACCACCAGAACAAGAAGTATTCAATTCAAACATTAATTTGATTTCTTGCTTTTAAATTCATCAGGCCCTCCTTTGGGAACACTTATAGCCTAAGTTGGCTTTTTGTGATCAGTGTCTTCCTGAAGTCATTCCTCCTTGATCTGTGGAGGCTGGGGTAGTCACGTAGTTTATCAGCCAAATCCTTACAGCCACCTGTAGCTGAAAAGACATATCAGTACAAAGCTTCCTGTCCCTTCCGGATGGTTACTCAGTCTGTCTCTCCACCCGCTCAGAGGTCAACTCCTGCAGTGGTTTGTACCACAAACCCACTTACAAACTTGATTTCACTGTTCTGTGGTCATGTTCTGTGACATCTTTCAACACTCCAGTCTAACAGCTCAGGTTAAGCACGCATAATTTCCTGATAAGCAAGTGTTTGTGAAAATTCCATTAGTGGTGGAAACAATTAATGTTTTATAACTTTTCTTAGGCTTAATGCAACCGCAGGGGAGCACAAGCCAGTGTCTTCATGTGCCAGTCCCAAGTCTGGATAAATGCAGAGGGTTGTGTCAGGAAGGGCATCCGACGTAAAACACATGCCAAATTAAAAATGCGAATCACGACAATGACTTCCATACCGGATCGGTCGGGGCCCGGGTTAACAACGACCGCCACCGGTGCTGTTGACCTACAGGGTACCGGTGGAAATTGGATTACTGTTGGTCGAAGACGAAGAAGGAGAGGAGGAAGGTGTGTTCGTAGGCAGAGAGAGAAGAGGAAAGCTAAGAATGTAGGACTGACAGTAGGGACTTGGAATGTTGGTACTATGACAGGGAAGGCTAGAGAGTTGATTGACATGATGCAGAGAAGGAAGGTGGACATACTGTGTGTCCAGGAGACCAGGTGGAAAGGTAGCAAGGCTAGAAGCTTAGGAGCAGGGTTCAAGTTGTTCTACTATGGGTCAGATAGGAAGAGAAACGGAGTAGGAGTTATCCTGAAAGAGGAGTTTATGAGGAATGTTCTTGAGGTGAAAAGAGTGTCAGACAGGTTGATGAGCCTGAAGCTGGAAATTGAAGGGGTGATGTTCAATGTTGTGAGTGGTTATGCCCCACAGAGAGATTATATGGAACACCACCTGTCACTTTTTGATCCGAGTTTGAGTGATTGATGCCCCGCCCCTTTTATATCAAATCCCCCCCCTCCCAGTCCCTTCCTCACAACTAGAAGTGAATAATAGACAGCTTCTGACTCG
>WNGW01000218.1:0-20565 GCA_011952105.1 Coreoperca whiteheadi
GGGGACAAAACGCTTACGTCAGCACGTCGTCACGGGTCCCACCATCCGCATGCAGAATTGAATATTCCTGTTTTGTGCTTTTCAGATGACAGTCTGTAGTTGTGAGTTTTCCACTGTTTTTGGTTTGACCTTTGACCTCTTGTGTGTTTGTAAAATCAGTTTCAGTCTCAAGAGCAAAGTACTGATTTCTCATTTATCACTTACTGTTCATATTCATATGATTATTTGTTTTGATCATTTATTGAAGAATATTTACAAGATGTTGATTGTCGATTATAAGCTTACTTAAAATGAATGATCATAATAACATTA
Organism: Coreoperca whiteheadi; assembly: GCA_011952105.1. Classification (NCBI taxonomy): domain Eukaryota; kingdom Metazoa; phylum Chordata; class Actinopteri; order Centrarchiformes; family Sinipercidae; genus Coreoperca; species Coreoperca whiteheadi. Next base: position 313 of record WNGW01000218.1, read on the forward strand.
GGTAATTAATTAGTATGATTAATTATTTGGTTGTTTAACTGGCTGTTTTTAAAGGGACAGTTCATCTCAAAATCAAAAATATATTTTTCTCCTCTTACCTGTAGAGCTGTTTATCCATATAGATTGTTATGTCTGTGGATAATCTTTAGTAACCAGGTCAAGATTTCTGGAAGGAGACGTTGCTGTTGAGTTTTTCAAATGTATTTATTTGGCGCTTTGAGCTCCAAAAGCCAAGTGCCATATATCAGAATCAGAATCAGAAATACTTGATTGATCCCCGAGGGGAAACTCTTTGTAACAGCAGCTCACTATCACGTCAGTGCACACAAGAATGACCATTATATAAAATAACAAAAACCAGACATCTCTGCGGCCGATATCTCCGAAACTCTGCAACTCACACCAAAACAGTCTAGATGAATAAACAGCTCTACAGGTTAGAGGAAGAAGATGTTGCTTTGTGGTGAACTTTAATTTTCCCTTTAATGTCCATAAAATCTCTGTTGTTTTTTCCACATCGGCTCATTTTATATAATTTCTACATGAATGAGTTTAACATAAATGTTCTATTTTTCTCATTTATTATATAATGTCAGTTTTAATGAGTGATGATAGAAACAGAATATAAATGATGTCAGATGGTAATTATTGATGATTAAATATGAGTTTGACACATTTCTTCACAGAGACGATGATATGTTTAAGTTTCTGATAAATAATTCAATAACATGTGATTTCTGTTCACTTCTGTATTCTGTTGGTTGTTCGACATGATTCTGATATCTTGTTAATCTGTTGATCCGTTTGTTTGATTAAATTTATTTCATACAAATTAACAGAAACATATATATCTGCTTAGTTTTTCTTTTTTATTAAATTGTTGAATGTTTTGTCTCGTTTGATATTAAGGATTTCGTTTTTGATAATGATGTTCAAGGTTTATTTGTTAGTATAGAAAACAAATTAATTTAACAGCTCAAAATGTTTTACATTGTGCAGGGACTCTCACGTCTCTAAACTGCGCCCTCTCTCTAAGCTTTAATATTCAACAAGTTTTCAATCGAACACTTACGCATGTTCTGTGTTCTTCACACAAGCACAGTCCGCTCTAATACTTAAAGTAAATCATTAAAGAAAACACTCATACATCAATACAACACACAATAAAGAAATCATTTTCAAAGCTTGCGCTGGTCAACATCATTTAAATAGGTTTATTCTGATGCCGTTCCAGTCACAGCACAACTGATGCCCCTCTGTGTATTTATTCCTCCTTTTCGGTCTAGCACTGGGTATGCATGCCAGAATCACTGCAATCTACCTCTGCTAATAGGTTATGAGCCCAGAAATAACCAGAGATAGGTATATAATGATTTGTCACCAAGAGAAACGTTGCAATGTGCAGCATGTCAGGTGAGAGTTAGCATGCTATGTAGCACCATGAATCGACTGGTCGCTGAGTTGAGTAGCCGTTTGTCTCTAGTTTTTGACAGAGATGAAAAAATGTATGAAGTGTGGGAGACGAAATTCTTCCGTTGCAAGGGCTAAAGGACATCCTTTTAAATGAGCCTACTGATGATGAGGAAAGAGAACTGGCAGAAGAGGAGGAGAAAAATCCAGGCCGGGTCACGGGGGCAGCAGATGCCCAGACTTCCCTCTCCCCAGACACTTCCTCCAGCTCTTCCGGGGGAATACCGAGGCGTTCCCAGGCCAGCCGAGAGACACAGTCCCTCCAGTGTGTCCTAGGTCTTCCCCGGGGCGTCCTCCCAGTTGGACATGCCCAGAACACCTCCCCAGGGAGGCGTCCAGGACAGATGCCTGAGCCCCCTCAGCTGACTCCTCTCGATGTGGAGGAGCAGCGGCTCTACTCTGAGCTCCTCCCGAGTGACCGAGCTCCTCACCCTGTCTCTAAGGGAGCTCCCAGCCACCCTGCGGAGGAAACTCATTTCGGCCGCCTGTATCCGGGATCTTGTCCTTTTGGTCATGACCCAAAGCTCATGACCTTAGGTGAGAGTAGGAACGTAGATCGACTGGTAAACGGAGAGCTTCGCGTTGCAGCTCAGCTCTTTATTTACCTCAAAAGACCGGCACATTGACCGCATCACTGCAGAGGATACACCGATCCGTCTGTCGATCTCCCGCTCCGTCCTTCCCTCACGTGGACAAGACCCCAAGATACTTAAACTCCTCCACTTGAGGCAGGAGCTCCCCACAAACCTGAAGGGGGCAAGCCACCCTTTTCCGGCTGAGAACCATGGCCTCGGACTTGGAGGTGCTGATCCCTACCGCTTCACACTTGGCTGCAAACCATTCTAGTGCACGTCCTAATTTGATGAACCCAACAGAACAGCATCATCTGCAAAAAGCAGAGACAAAATCCTGTGGTCCCCAAACCGGGCTCCCTCCGGCCCCCGACTGCACCTAGAAATCCTGTCCATATAAATAATGAACAGGACCAGTGAAAAAGAGTCCAACATGCACCGGAACCAAGTCTGACTTACTGCCGGCAATGCGAACCAAACCCCTGCCCCAGCTGTATAGGGTCCGGACAGCCCTTAGCAGAGGGCCCCGGACCCCATACTCCCAGATCACCCCCCACAGGTCGCCACAAGGGACACAGTCAAATGCCTTCTCCAGATCCACAAAGCACATGTGGACGGGTTAGACAAACTCCCATGAACCCTTCAGCAACCTAGCAAAGATATAGAGATCGTCCAGTGTTCCACAACCAGGACGAAAACCGCATTGTTCCTCTTGAATCCGAGGTTCGAATATCAGCCAAATTCTCCTCTCCAGTACCTTGGCATAGACTTTTCCGGGGAGGCTGAGGAGTGTGATCCCCTGTAGTTGGAACACACCCTCCGGCCCCCCTTCTTAAACAGAGGGACCACCACCCCAGTCTGAGAGTCTAGAGGCACTGTCCCAAGCAGCCACGCGATGTTGCAGAGGTGTGTCAACCAAGACAGCCTCACAACATCCAGAGACTTGAGGTTCTCAGGGCGGATCTCATCCACCCCCGGCGCCTTGCTGCCAAGGAGCTTCTCAACTACCCCAATGATTGACGAGTCCACAACTGAGCCCTCGACCTCTTCTTCCTCAGTGGAAGACATGTCGGTGGGGTTGAGGAGATCCTCGAAGTACTCCTTCCACCGTCTGAGGATGTCCCCAGTGGAAGTCAGCAGATTCCCACCCCCATTGTAAACATTGTGTGCAGGGCACTGCTTCCCCCTCCTGAGGCGTGAGATGGTATGCCAGAATTTCTTCGAGGCCTCCTATCTGCTGCCTCCGGAGTCCCCCGAGCCAACCAGGCTTGATAGGACTCCTTCTTAAGCTTGGCGGCATCCCTTACTTCCAGAGTCCACCACCAAGTTCAGAGGTTTTCCGCCATGACAGGCACCGGAGACCTTAAGGCCACAGCTCTGAGCGGTCACTTCGACAATGGAGTTGGAGAACATGGTCCACTCGGACTCAATGTCTCCAGCCTCCCTCGGGATCTGGTTGAAGCTCTGCCGGAGGTGGGAGTTGAAGATCTCTCTGACCGGAGACTTAGCCAAACGTTCCCAGCAGACCCTCACAGTACATTTGGGTCTGCCAAGTCTGTCCAACTTCCTCCCCTGCCATCGGAATCAACTGTCAAAGGCATGCAGCCGGAGGTCAGATGAAACAACCACAAAGTTGATCATTGACCTCTGACCTAGGGTGTCCTGGTGCCACGTGCACTGATGGACACCCTTATGCTTGAACATGGTGTTCTTTATCGACAAACTGTGACTAGCACAGAAGTCCAATAACAGAACACTGCTCGGGTTCAGGTCGGGGGGGCTGTTCCTCCCAATCACGCCCCTCCAGGTGTCACATGAGCATTGAAGTCCCCCAGTAGAACGATAGAGTCCCCGGTCGGAGCACTTTCCAGCACCCCTCCCAGACACGCCAAAAAGGTCGGGTACTCTACACTGCCATTTTCCCCGTAAACGCAAATAACAGTGAGGGACCTATCCCCGACCCAAAGGCGCAGGGAAACGACCCTCTCGTTCACCAAGGTGAACTCCAACACATGAGCTGGGGGGCTATGAGCAAGCCCACACCAGCCCTCCGCCTCTCACGGTGGGCAACTCCAGAGTAGTAGAGTCCAGGCTCTCTCGAGGAGTTGGGTTCCAGAGCCCAAACTGTGCGTTGAGGCGAGCCCGACTATCTCTAGTCGTTTTTTCTCAACCTCCCGCACCAGCTCAGGCTCCTTCTCCCCCAGCGAGGTGACATTCCATGTCCCTAGAGCAAGATTACATGTCCAGGGATTGGGTTGCCGAGGCTCCCACCTTCGACTGCCACCCAATCCACAATACACCGGCCCCTTACGGTTCCTCCTGCAGGTGATGGACCCCACGTCGCTCTTTTGGGCTGATCCCGGCCAGGCACATGCAGAGCTAATCCAGTTTCTGGATGACAAAAGTTTGTTGCTGATAATGGGAGAAGCAGCAGACAGCGCGGAAAACGCTAGAGATCTGAGAGACTATTATGCTGGAAAAGGTAAGTCACACGTAATTAGCCTGTATACAGAACTGACTTCACTACAAAAGTTGGGCAGTGAGAGTGTGACTGAATACATTATATGCGCAGAGACAGCCATTACAGCATTGAGAAACACTGGTGAGATATTGAGTGACGGACTGATAGTATCCATGATTTTGCAGGGGCTACCACAATCATTCAAACCTTTTGCTATTCATGTCACACAAAGTGAGAAGGCAATGCATGAGAATGTCATGAAGATGCAAGTGCAGCCGAGTGCAAGACCCGTTTTGGCAAGAATCATTGACCAGGGAGCTGAGCGTGTGGAAATTGTGTGCTTCAGATGTGGCCTGAGAGGACACCTAGCTACAACATGGCAGATCTGTTCATGAGCATCTAGGGATTTCTCCATTTTTCTCCCGGTAGTGTTCCTTTTCTTTCTCTTTTCCCTTCTCCATCAGATTTGACTGATTAAACTTTTGAGCCAAACACAACAAAAGGTAAGCAAGTAACTGTTAACAACTATAGCAGGTACAGGTAACAGCAGAGCGCTGCAAAGCATAGTTCAGTTTTTTGCCTAGAAAAGCTTGCAAAGTAAATTGTTAGCCTAGCTCCCCTTGGAGTAAACAAGTCATCGTCATGGAAACCAATCAACAGCACAGAGCATATCGAGCTTCAGTACCCTGCTAAACATAAGAGTGGAACGCAAGGAGAAACCCGGAGGTCCTCTTCACTGCGCCCCACAAAGAAGAGGAAGGAAGAAGAACAACCTCATATTCTTCACTGGCTCCATCAACATCTGGAAAGATACTCTGTGCAGCAAGTATGCACATGTATCCAGCGAGGGCATTGGCTCAGGAGGCAGATAAAAGATCTGTAAAGACGAACACCTTGACAAGGACGACCCTCTGCTCAGCATCTCACTCTACAACAAAGGAAAGGTCCTGGTTCAAGGAAATGAAGTACACTTGCAGTCCTTTCAAGAGGCAGTTCCCCTGTTCAAAGCTGAGGTGGACACCAAGAGGATCAATGACCTATCTGACAGTGAAGATGATGAGAGCCCAGTAGAGAACCCCACCACCTTCTCCACCTCTACTCCTCCCACACCTGCCAGTGCCACCAACCAGTTGAAGGAGAGTATGGCCCTGCTGGATCTGGACTTTGCTGAATGACCAGGCTGTCTGATCCCCTAGACAACACTCCATTAGCTAAAGAGACAACCAGGCCATCTGACCTCAGAGGAAGTCTAGAGGCACTCAAACAGGAGCACAGTGTGCTTCGTGCTCAGTTAGCCAAAGTGAAGAAGGATGCAGAGAGTAGAAAAAGGCAAATCCAAAACCTGACAGACCAACTCTCATCAGTCCCCACATTGAAAGTGAATGAAAGTACAGAGACACAGACTCCCCCTGCCAGTGGCTCAAACCCCTACCTTGTCTCTGTCCCACCCTCTCTGCTCTGCACTCAGCAACACCCTGGCACCTGCTGACACATCCACACTGCCAGCTCTACCCATCCCAGCTTCCCTCCACTCAGACTGAACAGGAAGCCCCACAAGTGGTCCTGCTCTAATGGGAAATTCCTGGACACAAATGCTTTTTCCTGGTAAGGAAGTCCTATCTAAACGCTGCAGCACTACAGGCCAGACAATAAAGCTTTTGAAAAAGGAGACCCTCAAGAGCCCTCAGTGCCTGGTAAACTACACAGGAACAAATGACCTACACAGATTAACCTCTCAGTATATTTATCCAGAGACCAAAACAAATTTCGATCTCTTTGTTCAGGTTTGCACCTAGTCGCGCTGCTCCGCCAAGCCCGTCCAGCTGAACCCCTGCCCATCTGTCTGCCGCCTCACCCCAAGCCAACCCCTGCCTTGTCTCCACTGCCACCCCGATCCCCAACCAGAAGTCCACACCATCCCCACTTCCCCCCAACCTCATCCCCAGTCAATCTTCATTATGTACCCATTTTTAAATATTGTCTGAGAGTGAATGACTGAGTTTTGAATATTTTCAATATGTAATATGAAATATGTATTTTTAGAGTTGAATATTGTTTTATGATGTGTTAATGTAGAAAAGCCCAACCAGGGACGGGAGTTGAAAATTAGCACTCGCTATAAACTCTATGTGCATTATATCAGCTGCAAACTTTGCTTTGTAAATATATCTGATTGCATGGTCATAAACAAATAAACAATAAATAAATAAAAATAAAAATATTTATGGTCTTTCTTTGATCTTTGTTGCTGCAGATGTGATGTAAGAATCCTTTCAAAGCAAAGTACCCGTGCTATCTGATGGCATCTTTAATGCTTCCTATCTTTGATCATATACAGAATGACATTGTTTAAACTGGTGTGGCGGTAAGACCTGTAAGACGTCCCTGTCACCCAGCATGATTAGACTGTCTGTTACACCTATGCCCATATTACTTTACCTACACAGCCCTATGAATGGCTGCTACACTGATGGTTGACGAACTGTTCAACCTGAACACACAGTGCATCACTAAATAGGTCTGCAAGTTTTAAGTTCATAGAGGCGTAAGAATACTTTTCCTGTCAAGAGCCAGCCTACCTGTGCATGGTACTGTAGCCTACCTGTGAGTTGTACTGTGGTCTACCTGTGAGTGGTATAGTAGACTACTGTAGTCTACTTGTAAGTGGTACTGTAGTTTACCTGTGAGTGGTACTGTAGTCTACTGTAGTCTACCTGTGAGTGGTACTGTAGTCTACCTGTGAGTGGTACTGTAGCCTACCTGCGAGTGGTACTGTAGTCTACCTGTGAGTGGTACAGTAGTCTACCTGTGAGTGGTACTGTAATCTACCTATGCAGCCTGCCCAGGTCTTCACACAGCTTCTGAAAACACCTATTTTTCTTCACATAAACCAGTAAAATGGAACAATTGGCGAAACTAATTTCCTCATGCAGAACATGCACTCTGCCCTGAAACTGTCCATGATTGTAGGCACGGGGCCCCCAGAGCCAGGGGGTTCAGGTACTGGACTTCCGATACACAAGGTATAAGACAACAGCCCAGTCACCAGAATAAAATGTCGGCATTGTACATTTCTGCAAACCACGGATATGTAGAATCTCTACATTTTAATACATATAATATGTAAAATATCAACGATTCTAGAAAGTGAAAGAGTTAAAGTAACGTTTAAGAGCAGAATTTCATACTTGGAGGAGGGGGAGGAGGAGGGGCGAATGGTGGTGAGATCAGGGGTTGGTTCTTCATACGTCACTAACTCAGTTAGCTGGATTTGATTGTTGACGATTTGGCATGATCTTGGATTGTTTGGTTCTTCGACGCTCATCCTGGACTTGCTGTCATAGCAACAGGTCCGTAAACTTAAACCTGCTCAGGAGGATTATTTCATGTAAACAGGATTAGATTGCGGTTTTATAAGCGGAGGAGGTAGGTAAGTCTGTGGCAGCCACGTCTTGACAGCAACTTGTTGCGGAAGGTTCAAGAATAATTCGCAGCGCTTTTCGAATGAATCGCGTATTGCGGGATAGACAGGATCCTTAAGCGCAGCGCGATAGCGTAATTGTTGAGAGATATGTTTTTTCTCGTGAGGGTGTTATTTGCTTGAGAACAGGTAAAAGTGTTGATGTATTATCTAAAACTGCACAAAAGAGGGGAAGAAATTATGGCATTACAATGAACTACACTGTAAAAAAAAATTTGATCAATAACTCATGGCAACATATTTTATATTAACTAAAAGTTTAGAAGTTTTCACTTTCACAAACGTCTGAAATGACTGTACCAGCCATTTAGATTATACTTCATTTAATGCAGCAACACATCATTTAACAGTTGCTTTTAAAAAGAGGAAAATAGTGGCTTTTTAAAATAAGGCAGTATAAGAAGTAAAGGCTACCATTTTGTAGAATATTCTTGTACTTCACTTTTACTTGTTCCCATGTTCTAGTGGGTCCCGTGGTGGCTCGGACATAAAAGAACAAAGTAAATATGAAATTAAAACGCAAAATACATTCTGTAGAAGGTGATGGAAACATCTAACATGGACACCACTTACACATTTAATTTGTCTGAGACTTGCCAGCCTTCTCTCCTGGCTTTAGCAGACTTTGAGGTGTTCCCTGGCGTTATAATTAAACTTTCAAATTCGGCATAACCTTCCATTAAAAGCTCTTGTTCTGCTTGGGAGAAAAACTGGGTGCGTTCTTTAGCCATGTTGAACAGCCAATAACAGCATTGCTGATCATTGTTTCTACTATCGATACGTATCCCCTTTTAAACCAACACATGAACACGCAGTTATCTCAGAAAACTCAATCCAGCCATGCCTAAACCTAACCAGATGTAGTGTTTGAAACGTACAGATTCAACACATCTATGGTTTGCAGAAACGGTAAATGGCAACATTTCACTCTGGCACCTGTGTTGATGACACCGGGCCTGATGAGCTACAACACAGTGAGCAACACGATAAGATGAAGTGAAGAAATTATTCTCTTTTGAGATTCCCTGAGCTTGGGCAGTTTTCCCGACGTGTTTGCCATGTGTTTGGTTATTAAATGGCATTTAAGCTTTGATGGCTTCATGCTTTCACAGCAAGTCAATCCAAGTTTATTATATTCGGTTTCATACTTGCGTTTAGCCATGTTGTGGATCTAGTGAGCTTCTCTGTCAAGTCCGTTAGTCGCTCTATAGCAGGAAACAGTACTTTTAAGTAATCTAAGCTCTGTGCCAGAAATTCACTGTACTTTCAGAATTGACCCACGACCTTCAAGTCAGGAACCACTGAAGCTCATGAAGTCGTTCCTACTGAGGGCTACAGGAATACATGGCTCAATGGAGCGGTGGCTCTGTGTCAGCCTGGCTACGGAGTTGAAAAGAAACATGGGGTTGTTCTTATTTTCCTCTTAATGATGAGTAGCAGGCTGCTCTGGCGTTACGGAGGGCCTTCATATATGTTTTAAGACTACCTTGCCAGGCTAATCAAGATTCTCCCAGATTCTTGGATGTTACGGATGTCTGTTGGCAACAGGGAAAAGAGAACCCAAACGCAGACTGCTTCGATGATAATCAGTGAAGGATTTATTTAAAGGTTCCAGGGAGGCAGGTAAACCAAGGTAGCAGGTAAAAAGCCAGGAAACCAACACATCAGTGACAAAAGAATGACAAACTGACACAGAGACATGGAAAACACACAGACTAAATATACTCAAGGGAGGGGAGCTAACAAGACACAGGTGAACTAAATGACACAGGTGAACACAATCAGGGAATCAGGAAGGGAAACTGGCAGACACAGGAGGGAGCAGACACATTACAAGATACAACAGGAAGTAACAGAACCAAAACCCAAGACAGACATTTTCAGAACAAAAGAACTCAATACAATAAACCTACAGAACTCTAACTGACCCAGAAAACATCCCATTCAACCCTAAACCCAGACATGTTCAGAAACACACAGAAACTCCAAAGTACAAAGAACTGAAAACCATGATACTGGAACGCCATTTCCATTCACGTTTTCTTGATGTTTGCTTTAATTTGGAGGTTCGGGGGTTACACCATGGAGCTGACCTTCTTAGTTTTATTATCTTCTTTTTTAGAGGGGCAACAGAGTCGAGTGTCGTTCGCAGTGAACCTGCAGCACTATCAACAAGATGATCAATTTGGGACAGACTGAAAGTAGTTTAAGAGTCCTCTGTTATATTGAGACAAAGCATTGAGTTAAATTCAGATGGAATCACTTCCTTAGGCTGCTTTCACACCTGCCTCATGTTGTCCTGTTGAGCCGTACTAGAGTTTGTTTCCCCCTTTGGTCCATTTGCTCAGCTGTGAAAGCAGCAGTCGCACCAAAAGTGGACCGAACAAGCCGAGACCGAGACCTCCCTGAAGAGGTGGTCTCGCTTTCAAACGGACTCTGGAGAAGCTTGTTTGTGGTGAGAACGTGAGCCGACCTCGACCCAACTGCTAAAAGTACTGATCATTGTTGGACTCAACCAGCTGCCGTAGTCATATTTCCTAATATTTTGGGAAGGTGAGCGTGTCAGAGTTAAGAAGAATTAACGCACGCCTCCGCTTGAAGTGACGAGCGACGCCGCTCGCCGTCTGCATCAGAGCGCAGTTCTTCATTAGAGAAACGTCTTGTCTGCATGTTGTGGTGGACACAAACACTGGGACAGACTCAGGGACAGAACCAGCCCGCAGGCGTCTCTCCACAGTCCTGTTGTCTCCGTGTTGTTTGCTGGCTTTTCGTCTTCTATTGGAATTTTCCCGCACGTAAATTCTGACCAATGGAAAAGCAGTTTAGGAAACACGCCGCGGCCAATGAGCGACGCAGATGTTGTCATGTGACTGCATGTTGGTTCGTTTCAAACTGGTTCGGACCAAAGCGCTCAGTGTGACGTGAAGAAGAACCAAGAAAGCTGAAGAACGCTACGATGTGTAACTGTTTGGCCTCATTGGGACCGGGCGAGCCGAACTAGAGCTGTGAATGCAGCCTTAGCTGTAGCTACAGCACCATTCGATAGACATCTAGTGTAGCAGTTATTTACACTGAGTGTTTTTAAAACCTGCAACAGCAGATTTAACATCTTCCCCCTCAGACCTCTGAAACTGTTTGCCTCTGTTAGCAGGCAGAATAAAGCAGGTTGTTTGTATTTGAGCGCCGTAATCATTGTCAGACATGTTGATTCTAAAACAAACAGAATCGTCTGGAATTTGTTCGTACAAGTTTAAATTACTTTTATGAAAGAAAGAACTGAAAAATGCACAACAGGTAAGAGACAGCATCTGAAAAGGAGGCGGCCTCTGATTGGTCATCACATGTAGATGTCTTCTACATTCCCAGACATCTGCTGTGTGATTGGTGTTTCCATGGAAACAACAGGAATACAGGCAACTGTAGAGAGTAGAACGAGTTAGCATCTGTTAGCATCTTACAGCATCTGTTAGCGAGTGTGTATGTGTTACCATAGCTGGACTCGTCCTCTCTCTCCTGCTTCTCCTCTTCATCGTTCCCCTTGTTGCCATGGTGACTGTGCATCGCCACGTAGACATTTTCCTGCAACGGACCTGAAGCAGGAGAGCAGATTATAACCTACTGACTTCTGATTAATGTCACTCTGCCGAGCTCAGGCTGTCTCTGATTGGCTGATTACCTGCGGTCCTCTTCCTCTGACTCCTCCTCCTCCTCACGATGAAGATAATGAAGATGATGATGATGAACAGCAGCAGGTGGAAGCAGCAGATCAACACAGACACCACCACGCTGCTGCTGCTGCTGCTGCTGCTGCTGCTGCCTGCTGACAGACAGCCTCTGCTGTTATATTATTTATTGGATATATTCATATTTTATATCAAATATATTATTTGATGTTTTTCATAATATCAGTGGGGAAATGTTGGGGCCGCCGAGATGAATCCAAATCTAACTGTAATTATCTTCCTTATCATTATGTATTTATTTAAATTCTCATATAATTTATATATATAAGTTTCCATGTGAAAATGAACCTTCACGGTTTGTCTGTTTCAGAAACAAAGCACAGAAAAGGTCAGAGTTCACGGCACGTGATGCACACGAACACAACACTGGAAGTGTATGTACTGTAAATACGCTGAAGGGGACGTGGGGGGTTGCAGTTCTTTGTTGGCGTCTCTGGACTCACCCTCCACCCTGAGCAGGAAGTGTCTCTTCATCAGCTGTTTCCCTCTTTCATCAAACACCTCCAGGCTGTAGTTTCCTGAGTCTGCAGTCTGAACGCGGCTGAAACTCAGCGAGCCGTTCGGCAGCAGCTCACAGCGTCCGTGCCGACACGTCTTGTTCTTCAGCGCAACGACTAGGTAGGGGTGAGTCCACCTGATGTCCTGTTTGGGTCCCAACACCGCACCCTGCAGGTCTGGAGTCAGCAGGACGGCCTCACCGCTGCGTGCAGTGATGATCTCTGCAGAGCCAGCTGGGGTCAAAGGTCACACAGATCAGTTATCACGACTGAAGTCAAAATGTATTTAAAGTGAATGATCAAGTCTCACAAAACACTTGAAACAATGAAGAGCAGAACTCAGAAACAATCGTCCTGATATAATTTAGAAACACTTTAAAGGTTGAGCTCAAACAAAGGAGGTGTGCTGGTGTGAATGCTGGCAGCCCTTTGACCCTTTATAGGTCCTTTAATATCGGCTCTGGTGTTTATGAGCAGCCACTGGAGACAGATCGGGTTTGTAGTGGTTTCTGGTTCGGAGTGTTGCAGCAGTGTTCTGGACTAGAGCTAAAGATCTTTGCCTGAACCCGACGGGACCCAACAGGTTCCGACGGGTGTGCAGTAAATGAGCAGTCAGATGATGTGTTTCGATTAGTGTGAAAATGGATGCTAAGGAGGTGAAACAGAGGCTGGCGTCTGGCGATTACGATTTGGTTGCACCAGCAAAGCGTGCGTACATTTGAATAATGTCGGGCTTTTAAAAAGCTGCCAGTCAAAATATACTTGTCGGGCTCGGGCCAAATTCTGTCGGGCTCGATCCTTTTCAGGCCTAACTTTTAAGGCCGATTACAGCTCGGCCTTAAAAGTCATCTATCAACACACAGGCTGTTGATAGATGACTTCGTACAATAATCAGCTTCAAGAAGATGAGTGCATGGATCTAAATCTCTGTCGACTTTGAACTGTTCTGCTCTGAGACCAACACGGTTTCTCAGTAGCGTGGTGGTGGCGTCAAATAGCTTTTCCGTAGCTTAGCTTTTTTATTGATCAAGTAGTGTGGTAGCGTCCACACAAGATAACGTTACATTTACCCGAGCATTTTGAGTAAACTTCACCATTTATGAAGCTAAAACGTAGCGGAGGTCTGAAATAAATCTGCTAAGGATCGAAAAGCGACGTCCCCATCACACATAGACTGTAAACACTCAATGATGCGTCGACAGAAGCACTTCCTGTATGACGTATCACGTATCGATCCTCAATCCTTACATATTCAGGTGATTCCCTAATTAACTATTTTCTGCTCGCAGAACCTGAAATAAATGAAGCGTGGTTGGTTTTGTAGCAGCTTATTGACAGTTTTATTGATCACTGAGAGCACTGATTTACGATGAAGTTGGTTCAATGTAAAATATATATCTAAGATATAGTTAAGCTACTTTTGTCTTGTTGCTGTAGCTTAGCTAGCTACATTTCTCTGGGGGTTAGTTTCAGTGTAGTGAAGCTTCATTTAATGTAGACTAGCTGGTAGCTTAGCTCTACACTTACCAGGTAGCCCAACACCTGTTCGATACTGACACTGGTACTGGAGGTGTCGTAACAACCGGATACAATCAACTCTATCAAATGATAAAGGTCAGAGTAAAAAGCAATAGATTTGTTAGATCAATAAAGTGGTTTCAGTGGAATGGAGAGCACAGAAACCAGACTGGATCAAGCAGTTGTTAGTGGTTGACGGCTGTAACTTGATGCACAGAGGGTCAGAAAACGGTCTGCGGTTACTGAGAACGTCAGGGTCCAGATCTGATTTCTTTAGAGGTGATTTAATAATTTCAGTTTCAAGATGGTGAAGTCCTGCAACTGGGACTCTGGCAGGTTCTGGATCCAGGCGGCCGGTGGTGGGTTTGAAATGTGGAACTCAAGGGCAACTGACCTGAAATTCCCGTTACCATAGAAACAGTGTATGATTGACAGAAAGAGACAAACTACATGTTTCTCAAACCGACAGACCGTCACTCTTCTTCGTCATCATCATCAAGATCAATAACCAGACCAGCACCAACATGGCCGCCGTCTGAAGCTGCAGGAATCTGCTGGCTCCGCCCCCCAGCTGTCAATTACTGTGAGGAAGAAACACAGTTTCAGTGGTGTGTGTGTGTGTGTGTGTGTGAGATTTCCTGTTTAAATAGAATTTAACAGACTAATTAACTTGATTCCAGTCACGGGAAAGTAACTAAGTACATTAACTCAAGTACTGTACTTGCTACTGAGGTACTTGTACTTTACTTATTTAAATTTTATTCTCCTGTATACTTCTACTCCACTACATCTCAGAGTTGTTTCACTTCACTACATTTGTCTGAATGCTTCAGTTACTTTGCAGATGAAGATTTTACAACCTCATCATTACTAAGCCCATTTTTCCTAACTATTGTCCAAAATTACATGCCCAAATTGATTGAGTATATCTTAACAACCACAAAGGCTATATGCATAATCTTGGTCTCAAAAGAAAGCTAAGACCTGTGAGATTACAATAGAAGTGTAGGGATTGAGTCATTTTGAGTTTATAATCTGGCTCAGATTCACCTAGGCACTCTCACTGTACATACAGTATGCTTCTTGAGCTGGTCTGTGGCCTGACAAAAAGAGTCAGAGCTCAGCAGCCCATTGGCCAATCTGCATAAATGACACCTCTTTGTGACCGTTAGAGCCAATAGAATCCATTGAAACCGCCCACGGTTGGCTTAGCAACACCAATCACCATCCAGAAGGCAGTAAGACCAGAGCCAGTGAATTTTGTTCGTGAGCTCCCTCCCCCCCTCTGACTCGACTGTTATTGTTTATGGAAAAACCCAGGGATCCGCCATTGATTTCAAAGGGACCGTAATACATGAGAGAACACGCTAGAACCGTCTTTTTCAATCGGAATATAACTTTTGACCAGAAGACAGCAAACGTAAGACGTGCTTTATGATATGGTTATGATTTTTTGTTACATTTATGACTGCAGATCGCTGATATTTCATCGCACGGCAACGCGGCTGCCATCTTTGTTTTCTGCAGAGTCTGCCCTTTCAGAGGGTGTGAAGCTTGTGTGGATTGCTGGAAGTGGTGAAAATAAGGAAATCATGGAATTGTGATTTGCATATTTGTGTGTTTTTGGTCATTATGAGTATAATTGCCTAGGTTGTAATTGTGTTTTGTTCTGGCTGTGGATGCTTGGTAGTGGCTTGTAGAGGAGTCTCTGGCCTTTGTGTTGGTGTGTAGGATGTTAGGGTTGATGCTTCCTAGCTTGTGTACTGTTCATTTGGACTGTCCAGGACTGGACAGGACTGCGTACATCCCATGTACGTATGGGAGACGGTGATTGTTAAACAGAATGACACCAACAGAAACACAGATACTGACAGTGCAGACGCTCTCGCCTGTGCTGGCATTTCTTTGCTGATATTCTTTCTTTTCTTTCTGCTAGAAGTTATGAGCACTGGGTCCTGGATACTAAATCATTGGGACTTTAATTTATTCAGAGAAAAGAAGCTATTGCCATATCTTCAGCACTTTTATGACCTCCTCAGTACTACGTGAGTGCGGCCTACAACAGTAAGCCTGTACTGCACTGACTGGATACTTAGCTTAAGCTAATTAGCAGCAAGATGCCTCCTCCCACGACGACTTCGGCAAACTTCTACAAATGTGTCATGTTGTTGGGTTTGTGTTCTGTGAATTCCTGTTTTATTCTGAATGTGTCTGTTTCTGTCTGGGTTTCGGGTTTACTTTGTCAGTTCCTGTTTTATTTTGTGATTTGTCGGTTCTGTCTGTTTCTGGATTTATGCCTGCCTACACCTGTTTACCTGCCTGCCTACACCTGTTTATCCACCTGCCTACACCTGTTTACCTGCCTGCCTGCCGGTAATAATAGAATAAACATTCCACTCTTCCTCAGAGCTGTCTGTGTTTAGGTCCTTTCCCCTGTTTTCCTGTTGCCAATACAACCTGAACCAAGATCCACCAGTTAGAAGTGACCCTGTGGTAACGACACCACCTTACCATGGACTCAAAGCAGTGGATAAGAGCATGCTAACACACGGCTAATTAGCACCAACAAGACTACCAAGAAACAGGAGGGCTGTGTACAGGGTAATACATCTAACAATGGTAGTCCTCCCTGGAAATCTCTTGGTGCAAAGCCTAAGAGTAAACATTTCCCTGTGGAATGGGAGGAAGAGTACCAGGCCGAGCCCAGCTCCCTGAGATCTGTGGTGCGACTGACTGGCCTGCAGTATCGTCCAGGCGGAGCGTCTCTTCAACCCCTGTTCTTAGTAGGACACAGCTGTTTAAAGGGAGAGTTAGCAACAAACCTCCCCAACAACCAGGTGTTCAACAGATTGGCTCCACTGTTGCAGGACCCTAGATCTCCGTCTGATGACCTGGATAACCTCTTGTCGTCACACAAGAGGGTAAAGACTGAGTGAAAGTCAAAGGCTACAGGGAACGTTAATGACTGGGCCTCAAAGTCTGACTGGGGGAGATTTCACTGTAAAAGATTCAGGAACCATAAAAACACCAAAATACTCTGCTTTCCCAAGGATCTGGCGTCTGACATGTCAAAGAATCCTGCATATCGCGGCTGCACACTCAAATGTGGAAAATATCCTACTGCCAAGGACCAATGATGCTGTGAACTAACAGTCTGAAGTGCTGAAACTGGACTTTATTGATCTGTTGAACAGTCAGCTCTCTGGACGCAGAGCTGTTTATCCGTGGCCCTTTTCCACCAATCAGAAGAGGAGTTAAGAGATTCAGCAGATTGTTGAACACATGGCTGCATGCTCCATCCATTCACTGCACTTTATTGACAATTTCAACTTATTTTTAAGGGAGACGGACTCTGCCTTAACAAGTGAGGAGTAAAATAGTTCATCTCTAACTTATTTTACTTCCTACATCACCCATCTGTTCCCTCTGCCAAGGACAAGAGACAAGAGGAGTCTCAGCAGGAGGAAGACGTAACACAGCGCAGCAGAAACCCTGAAGAAGAGCCAACCCCCCCACCTGAAGAGAGCTCCAATCATCGGAGCAGAGAACAAGAGTCTCCACCCCCCTCACCAACAACTACAGGTGAGGATTCACCTTGTTCACCCCCCCAAACCCCATCCAGGTCACCCTTCACCCTTCCCTCACCCTTCTCCCATTTTCTCTCCCGTAAACCCCCTCGGCGCCCACTTCCACCATCTGCTTTGAGTCCTCAACCAGTTTTGACATATTTGTCACACTTAAAGTGCTCTCTCTGGTCATTCCTGTGTTTTCCTGTGAGAGTTGTATCTCCATGCACATAAATGTTCAGACAGGTTAATCACAAAACGGTAAATCACTAAAAAAACACTAAAATTCTCCTCTTGGTTCTCAGTCAATGAGCTTGTAGATAACTTCAATTCTAAAATTACGAATGTTATTGATGCCATCACACCCACTAAGGTGAAGTCTGTCTGGTAAGAAACGCTCTCCGTGGAGAAACGCCACGCTGGTAAGAATAGAAAAAAAGAGTGTCGTAAAGCTGAACGCAGGTGAAGAAAAACAAATCTCCCGGTTCATTATGACTTCTAGAAAGAGAAACTTCACATTCATAATTAAGGTAAGGTTAATTAAGGTCTTCTCTGACATCATCACCAAAAACAATAATAAAGCATGTGTCTTGTCTGCTGCTGACGACAGGTTAACAAACCCTCCTGTGTCAGTAGCCTCTGAACATCTACCCACCAGGGCCTGCAATGAATCTGCCTCCTTCACTGACAACATTCAGAACATTAGACAGTCAGAGCCTCCACATCAGGTACATATATCTGTTGTCCCTGTGTCCACTTAAAATCAATTCAAATAGCATGAGACAATTTGATCCTAGTAACCATATAAACCTGGATATTATACAGCATTATATACATTTACATAACCATGTCACCAGGGGACCATGGTCCAATAAAAGTGCTGAGTGCATTAAAGAAATCAACAGGATGAGCCAGAGTTTTCTTCAGTTAAACAAAGACAAAACTAAAGTCATTGTCTTTCCTGTTTGCTGCTCACATTTACTAAATAAAATTATTATTTTCTTACGCTGCTCTTTAACTTTCACTCTCCTGTTTTATCTTGTTTTAAGTGTTAAATGTCTTTTTATATTTTAGCTTTTCTGTTTTAGGCAAAACACTTTGAATTGCCTTGCTGGTGAAATGTGCTGTACAGATACTGCAGGCAGCTATAATAATAAAATGGTGATTCCATGTTCATGCATCAATAATAATCTAATATTTTTACATTTGGCTGTATAGTGAGTACCCAAACAGACACAAGAACACAGATATACAATATATATATATAAAATATACTGTATATACAGTAGGTGTGCAGGTACAGAGAGTTTGGTCCTACCTGTCTGAGTCACGTCAAAAAGCAACAAATGAAATCTGAGAGACGACAACAGAGAGAAAAGGTAAATGAAGGCGACTCAAACCCGATCTGAGCGAAGCAGGAAATGAAATAAGAACCCCCCCCCTCCCCGACCACAGAGCGTTTCAGTCGGTTCATATGGAGCTAAACCAGGAGCCACTCAGACACTTTCACTCTGACTGACAGTCGACACTTTCACACGGAGGTTTTATAAACCTGAAGCTTCATAGAAAGTCAAAGACCTGAATTTAACCCTTTAATGGTCCCGGAGGGAAACTATGTTGTACATTTCTAAGTTCCTTCAGGATCTAACAACAAGTCTTATTATTCTGAACTGACCTCACTCTACCAAACGGTTCACTGCAACAATTGGCATTGGCTGATTTTCTTACAAGTATTTCCTCTTCACTTCAACCTCAATATCAATATCACACACTGATGAATCTCTCACACACGTTATTATTAGTTTTTGCTTTCATTCAAATTCATTCAGTGTTTTTCTTTCCCTTTGCTGCCTTTTTGTCCTGAACCTTTAAACGTGATCTCTGATCTCAGTATTGATCCAGACTGACTGTAGGTGCGTGTTTTGTCCACCAGGTGGTGCTGCTGCATAGATCACAGAGGAGAGGGGGTGTTGACAGTAACTGTGTTCACATGTAAGTTTCATCTTCAGTATGATCTGCATATTTACATGTGAGTCTCTTTCACGCGCTGCAATCTACCAACTATTCATTTCAATTCAATTCAGTTTTATTTATATATCCCAATATCACAAATCACATTTGCCTCAAAGGGCTTCACAATCTGTAACATACGACACCCTCTGTCCTTAGACCCTCGATTCAATTAAGGAAAAACTACCCAAAAAACCCTTTTAACAGAGAAAAAAATGATAGAAAGCTCAGGAAGAGCAACAGAGGAGGGATCCCTCTCCCAGGACGGACAGACAGGAAGTAGATGTCGTAAGTACAGAATAGATTCATAGCATCAAAAATATCATAGCATACACAGTTATGATGGAAATGGCAAACTTTTAGTATATATATATAATTATGATGAAAAGTGTGGGATGTAAAACATAAGGGAAGATGATGGGTCCAGACGGACAACCGAGCAGCTCCAGGTGGAGCCCAACGAGCAGGACCCGAGCCACTCGTCCCCTGCACCATAGACACAGCAGCACTGCCCCAGCAGGTCGCCATAGTAACAGATCCAGATACATCTCCGGACACTGAAATACCTGCTGAAAGTGACACTAAGAAAGAAGAGACGGACGACAAAGCACAAAACTCCGGGAGAGGGAAGAAGTCAAGTTAGTGACATGCATTTATGGGATGAGAATGCATACGGATGGAGAGGAGGACAGAGGTGAAGAGAGAGAGAGAGGTGCATCATGGGAAGTCCCCCGACAGTCTAGGCCTATAGCAGCATAACTAAGGGATGGTTCAGGACTCTCCTGAGCCAGCCCTAACTATAAGCTTTGTCAAAGAGAAAAGTCTTTAGCCAACTCTTAAATGAGGAGATGGTGTCTGCCTCCCGAACCCGAACTGGGATCTGATTCCACAGGAGAGGAGCTTGATAGCTGAAGGCTCTGGCTCCCATTCTACTG
>WNGW01000220.1:0-21413 GCA_011952105.1 Coreoperca whiteheadi
AAGACAAAGCCAACCAGGACATACAGTTCACATTTCCATTCACTTTCAGAGAGCTGAATGTGCTGAAAGAGAAAAAGTTCAGCTTGGTGGAACTTGTTCATCACTTCTTCACTGAAACCAAAGAAACAGGAATCTGCAGGTTTGAAGAGTTCCAGGTTGTGTTCATCTTTGACGGTCTGGATGAGTGTCGACTTCCTCTGGACTTCCACAACAATGAGATCCTGACTGATGTTGCAGAGTCCACCTCAGTGGATGTGCTGCTGACAAACCTCATCAGGGGGAACCTGCTTCCCTCTGCTCGCCTCTGGATAACCACACGACCTGCAGCAGCCAATCAGATCCCTCCTGAGTGTGTTGACATGGTGACAGAGGTCAGAGGGTTCACTGACCCACAGAAGGAGGAGTACTTCAGGAAGAGATTCAGAGATGAGGAGCAGGCCGACAGAATCATCTCCCACATCAAGACCTCACGAAGCCTCCACATCATGTGCCACATCCCAGTCTTCTGCTGGATCACTGCTACAGTTCTGAAGGAGGTGTTGAAGACCAGAGAGGGAGGACAGCTGCCCAAGACCCTGACTGAGATGTACATCCACTTCCTGGTGGTTCAGTCCAAACTGAAGAACATCAAGTATGATGGAGGAGCTGAGACAGATCCACACTGGACTCCAGAGAGCAGGAAGATGATTGAGTCTCTGGGAAAACTGGCGTTTGAGCAGCTGCAGAAAGGCAACCTGATCTTCTATGAATCAGACCTGACAGAGTGTGGCATCGATATCAGAGCAGCCTCAGTGTACTCAGGAGTGTTCACACAGATCTTTAAAGAGGAGAGAGGACTGTACCAGGACAAGGTGTTCTGCTTCGTCCATCTCAGCATTCAGGAGTTTCTGGCTGCTCTTCATGTCCATCTGACATTCATCAACTCTGGTGTCAATCTGCTGTCAGGAAAACAGACAACCTCCCGGAGGTCTAAACTACTTAGAGACAAACCTGAACCAACACATTTCTACCAGAGTGCTGTGAAGAAGGCCTTACAGAGTCCAAATGGACACCTGGACTTGTTCCTCCGCTTCCTCCTGGGTCTTTCACTGCAGACCAATCAGACTCTTCTTCGAGGTCTGGTGACACAGACAGGAAGTAGCTCACAGACCAATCAGGAAACAGTTGAGTTCATCAAGAAGAAGATCAGTGAGAATCTGTCTCCAGAGGGAAACATCAATCTGTTCCACTGTCTGAATGAGCTTAATGATCGTTCTCTAGTGGAGCAGATCCAACAGTCCCTGAGTTCAGGACGTCTCTCCACAGATGAACTGTCTCTTGCTCAGTGGTCAGCTCTGGGCTTCATTTTACTGTCATCAGAAAAAGATCTGGACGTTTTTGACCTGAAGAAATACTCTGCTTCAGAGGAGGCTCTTCTGAGGCTGCTGCCAGTGGTCAAAGCCTCCAACAAAGCTCTGTAGGTGCACAGATACCTGCACATACTTACTCTATCACATTTGTAGAGTTGTTCTCAACTAAAGAATGTCTTAGTCAAGAGATAGTTGTAGAATTCAGTCAGCAAATTAGTTGATAAATTGTTTATTCTGTTTTTTGGTACCTCCTCAGATTAATGCATCCATGGAATATCCCACACTGTAGTTCTTTAGAGGCTAAACTGTTTATACTGTTTATTTATATAAGTTTTTGGAATACCACTAATTGCTTTCAGATCCCAGTAATATACACGATAAAAAACATTAATCTTCTGAACACTTGAGACACTAATTCATGATTGTCTGACTCATCATGTCAGTAAGAGCAACCATAGACATGTGATGTGTTTTACATTGGAGATGAGAGAAACAGTATCCGTGTTTGTCTTTTTCACTAACTCTCATTCAGGCTGAGTGGCTGTAATCTGTCAGAGAGAAGCTGTGCAGTTCTGTCCTCAGTTGTCAGCTCCCAGTCCTCTAGTCTGAGAGAGCTGGACCTGAGTGACAACGAGATGCAGGATTCAGGAGTGAAGCTGCTCTCTGCTGGACTGGAAAGTCCATACTGTACACTGGAGACTCTCAGGTCAGGATTCAGCTTTTGTTTTACAGATGGCCTTTTAAATGTTGTTGGACATACAGGTTGATGTCACTGATGATACTGATGACACCCAGTGTCTTTATGATTGTATTGTTTAGAGTATAGTCAGAAAAACTGAGGTAACAACTCTCTGCAAGAAAATAATCAGATACCATCAGTTAGTCAATGGTAACTGATTATGTTGACAAATGGTATTTTTGTCATTGACACAGGAATGATTAAGTCTAACAATGAGCTAATTCTAATCAGGGAATTCAGACTAACTAAAAGGACACCCATTGATACACAAAAACCAAATTATCAGTGTGTGTGTCTCCAGGCTGTCAGGTTGTCTGGTCACAGAAGAAGGCTGTACTGCTCTGGCCTCAGCTCTGAGATCCAACCCCTCCCATCTGAGAGAGCTGGACCTGAGCTACAATCATCCAGGAGACTCAGGAGTGAAGCTGCTGTATGCTGGACTGGAGGATCCACACTGGAGACTGGACACTCTCAGGTATGAATAGACTCACACACTGTTTCTTTGTCACGCTGACAAGCTGAGGACTGTTCACAGTCTGAACCAGCAGCACTGCTGATAACAGTGAAGACAGTAACTGATGTGCTGAGAGTCCCTGTCCCCACTGAGACTGACCTCCTGACTCATATCAGACAGGATCTGGTGTTGATCATTTATTGATGACTATGGTACATATTCTTTCTGGAAAATATATTTTATAAATTAGAATACAAAGTTATCAAAAGATTCAAAGTTTATTCTTCCTCCTCTCCTTCTTCGTCTTCGACCAAAGTAGTCCAGTTTCCACCGGTACCCTGTAGGTTAACAGCACCGGTGGCGGTCGTCGTTAACCCGGGCCCCGACCGATACTGGATGGAAGTAATTGTCATGATTCGCATTTTTAATTTGGCATGTGTTTTCCGTCGCATGCCCTTCCTGACACAACCCTGTGCATTTATCCAGATTTGGGACTGGCACAAGAAGACACTGGCTTGTGCCCCCTTGCGGTTGCATTAACGTAGGTTTTGATTTGTGGGCTGCGCCGGAGCTCGGAATCAATCCCGCGACTGCGGCAGAGCTTTACACACATCCGCGCTCTGCAGACTGAGCTAACCGCACCTCAAAATTAATAGCAGTAATGGATCAAAAGAATTGCTAACAATTAGTCAAAGAAAGTGCCATACACAAGTGCCCTGTGATTGAGTCCCTGCTTGGTGGAGTCACGTGCAGGTAGAGTCGATGGTCTTTACTCTCTTCGGTCTTCACTCGAGGAGGGCTGCCGCGACCGCTGGCGCAGTGATTATACACACTTAAATACCCATCTAATTTCAATGATTGAAAAAAGCACGAGACTAATCGTTACTAAATCCTATTACGCAATAACGCCACGTCACCAAAAACTGGTTAGACTGGTGTAACCCAGGTGACAAATCCTGAGTCCTGGTCTTCTATTTATTTATTATGGGTATATGTGTAGAGGGCATTTATAAACATTATGGTTGTGACCTTTATTGTCGCGAGATTAGTACCCTGCTTATAAGAGGTAGTGTGGCCAATTTCGGGGTTGGTTGTAGTGGCATCATGCTGTCAGCTGGCCCAGCATGTCCAATTGCGTTCGAATATTAACCACGGTGATTCAGTCAGTGAGACCTAGTGGGGGAAGCTGGATGGGGAACATGCTACAGGAGTCATCGTCTACCGTGAATGGACTTGTATGTATGTACACTGCGGAAATTGGGTTGACTTGATGGCGAGCTAATGGAGCAGGTCTAGAGCTTAAACGACTTTTGCACCTGCAAAGTGTGAAGAATCGATTATTCCCCTGCCGGGTCAGTAGGGGGCTCCTTGTAGCCACAAATGAACTTTTATGTTTACCCCACTTAATTTGGTATATTCCCAAAAACACATTTCATACATTTCTCTTCCACACACACTCTGTACACTTATCTGCTGGACTAATCAAATGGTGGGTGGGACGACATTCAGGGTTTTGTAAAGGTTGTTAATTGGTATATGTTATTATGTAAATGTTGTCATTTTGTATTTTTTGTCATTTAGTCTGACCTGTGAATATCTTGGAAACGAATGGCCATTCGTTATTGTATCAGTGTTGTGTGTTGGTGTTGGTTTTAATACAAGGTGCTAAAACTTTAAACCCACCTTCTCAGTCTCTGTTGCTCTCTCCTAGAGTCGAACTTTAGTCTTCAGATTACTAGCCTATATCCATATCAATATTATTGTTGTCACCTCGCTGGAGGGGAAGGAGCCTGAGCTGGCGAGGGAGATTGAGAGATACCGACTAGAGATAGTCGGGCTCGCCTCCACGCACAGCTTTGGCTCTGGAACCCAACTCCTCGAGAGAGGCTGGACTCTCTACTACTCTGGAGTTGCCCGCGGTGAGAGGCAGCGGGCTGGTGTGGGCTTGCTTATAGCCCCCCAGCTCAGCCGCCATGTGTTGGAGGTCACCCCGGTGAACGAGAGGGTCGTTTCCCTGCGCCTTCGGGTTGGGGATAGGTCTCTCACTGTTATTTGTGCTTAGGGGCCGACTGGCAGTGTAGAGTACCCGACCTTCTTGGCGTCTCTAGGAGGGGTGCTGGAAAGTGCTCGGACCGGGGACTCTGTTGTTCTACTGGGGGGACTTCAACGCTCACGTGGGCAGCGACAGTGATACCTGGAGGGGCGTGATTGGGAGGAACGGCCCTCCCAACCTGAACCCGAGTGGTGTTCTGTTATTGGACTTCTGTGCTAGTCACGGTTTGTCCATAACGAACACCATGTTCACGGGTGTCCATCAGTGCACGTGGCACCAGGACACCCTAGGTCGGAGGTTGATGATCGACTTTGTGGTTGTTTCATCTGACCTTCGGCCGTATGTCTTGGACACTCGGGTGAAGAGAGGGGCGGAACTGTCAACTGATCACCACCTGGTGGTGAGTTGGATCCAATGGGGGGAGGGGGGGGAAGTTGGACAGACTTGGCAGACCCAAACGTACTGTGAGGGTCTGCTGGGGACGTTTAGCAGAGTCTCCAGTCAGAGAGATCTTCAACTCCCACCTCCGGCAGAGCTTCAACCAGATCCCGAGGGAGGCTGGAGACATTGAGTCGAGTGGTACATGTTCTCCACCTCTATTGTCGACGCGGCTGCTCGGAGCTGTGGCCGCAGGGTCTCCGGTGCCTGTTGTGGCGGCAATCCCCGAACCCGGTGGTGGACCCCGGAAGTAAGGGATGCCGTCAAGCTGAAGGAGTCCTATCGAGCCTGGTTGGCTCAGGGGACTTCGGAGGCAGCTGATGGGTACCTGAGGGCCAAGCGAGCTTCAGCCCGGGTGGTTGCAGAGGTAAAAACCCTGGTCTGGAAGGAGTTCGGTGAGGCCATGGAGAAGGACTATCGGTCGGCCTCGAAGAAATTCTGGCAAACCGTCCGGCACCTCAGGAGGGGGAAGCAGTCCCCTGCACACACTGTTTACAGTGGGGGTGGGAATCTGCTGACTTTGACTGGGGACATCCTCGGACGGTGGAAGGAGTACTTCGAGGATCTCCTCAACCCCACCGGCATGTCTTCCATTGCGGAAGCAGAGGCTGAGGGCTCGGTTGCGGACTCGTCGATCTCCTGGGCTGAGGTCACTGAGGTAGTTGAGAAGCTCCTCGGTGGCAAGGCACCTGGGGTGGATGAGATCCGCCCTGAGTACCTCAAGTCTCTGGATGTTGTGGGGCTGTCTTGGTTGACACGCCTCTGCAACATCGCGTGGCAGTTGGGGACAGTGCCTCTGGACTGGCAGACTGGGGTGGTGGTCCCTCTGTTTAAAAAGGGGGACCAGAGGGTGTGTTCCAACTACACGGGGATTACACTCCTCAGCCTCCCCGGAAAAGTCTATGCCAGGGTACTGAAGAGGAGAATTCGGCCGATAGTCGAACCTCGGATTCAGGAGGAACAATGCGGTTTTCGTCCCGGTCATGGAACACTGGACCATCTCTATACCTTCGCCAGGTTGCTGGAGGTTTCATGGGAGTTTGCCTAACCAGTCCACATGTGCTTTGTGGATCTGGAGAAGGCATTCGACTGTGTCCCTCGCGGCAACCTGTGGGGGGTTCTCTGGGAGTATGGGGTTCGGGGCCCTCTGCTAAGGGCTGTCCGGTCCCTATATGACCGGAGCAGGAGTTTGGTTCGCATTGCCAGCAGTAAGTCAGATCTGTTCCCGGTGCATGTTGGACTCCGGCAGGGCTGCCCTTTGTCACCGGTCCTGTTCATTGTTTATATGGACAGGATTTCTAGACGCAGTCGGGGGCCGGAGGGAGTCCGGTTTGGGGCCACAGGATTTCATCTCTGCTTTTTGCGGATGATGTTGTCCTGTTGGCTTCATCAAATCAGGACCTTCAGTGTGCACTGGGACGGTTTGCAGCCGAGTGTGAAGCGGCGGGGATGAGAATCAGCACCTCCAAGTCCGAGGCCATGGTTCTCAGCCGGAAAAGGGTGGCTTGTCCCCTTCAGGTTGGTGGAGAGCTCCTGGCTCAAGTGGAGGAGTTTAAGTATCTTGGGGTCTTGTTCACAAGTGAGGGAAGGACGGAGCGGGAGATCGACAGGCGGATTGGTGCATCCTCTGCAGTGATGCAGTTGATGTACCGGTCTGTCGTGGTGAAGAAGGAGCTGAGCTGCAAGGCAAAGCTCTCTATTTACCAGTCGATCTACGTTCCTACTCTCACCTATGGTCATGAGCTTTGAGTCCGGATACAGGCGGCCGAAATGAGTTCCCTCCGCAGGGTGGCTGGGCGCTCCCTTAGAGATAGGGAGTGGAGCCGCTGCTCCTCCTCATCGAGAGGAGTCAGATGAGGTGGCTCGGGCATCTGTCCCGGATGCCTCCTGGACGCCTCCCTGGGGAGGTGTTCCGGGCATGTCCAACCGGGAGGAGGCCCCGGGGAAGACCTAGGACACGCTGGAGGGACTATGTCTCTCGGTTGGCCTGGGAATGCCTTGGTATTCCCCCGGAAGAGCTGGAGGAAGTGTCTGGGGAGAGGGAAGTCTGGGTGTCTCTGCTTAGACTGCTGCCCCGTGACCCGGCCCCGGATAAGCGGTAGAAAATGGATGGATGGATGGAATATTATATTGGGTTTTACTGTTCCTAGGCTTTTTATAGAATTTATGCAATCGCTTATAGCCGTTTTATGGGTTAACCCTAACACATATGCTACACTGGTCTCTAACAAAAATAACTCTGCACTAAACTTAAAAAAGACATGAATCAAACACACTTACAGTTCTTGTAGGCTTCAGCTGCTAAATTGCTTCTCCTAGAATACCAAGGCGTTCTCAGGCCAGCCGAGAGACATAGTCCCTCCAGCCATTCCTAGGTCTTCCCCAGGGCTTCCTCCCGGTTGGACATGCCTCCCCAGGGAGGCGTCCAGGAGGCATCCGGGACAGATGCCCGAGCCACCTCAGCTGGCTCCTCTGGATGTGGAGGAGCAGCAGCTCTACTCTGAGCTCCTCCCGAGTGACTGAACTCTCCACCAACCTGAAAGGGACAAGCCACCCTCTTCCGGCTGAGAACCATGGCCTCGGACTTGGAGGTGCGGATTCCCATCCCCACCGCTTCACACTCGGCTGCAATCTGTCCCAGTGCACGCTAAAGGTCCTGATTTGATGAAGCCAGCAGGACAGCAAGATCAGCAAAAAGCAAAGATGAGATCCTGTGGTCTCCAAACCGGACTCCCTACGGCCCCCTACTGAACGTAGAAATCCTGTCCATATAAATAATGAACAGGACCGGTGACAAAGGGCAGCACTGCCGGAGTCCAACATGCACGAGGAACAAGTCTGACTTACTGCTGGCAATGCAAACCAAACTCCTGCTCCAGTCGTATAGAGACCGGACAGCCCTTAGCAGAGGGCCCAATTGATTGTAAATAATCGGAATTGAAGATTAGGTCTTTGGTCGTTTTCTTACAAATTTATTGACCCCAACGTGATATGCAGACAATATAGAATTGGCTGAACCCCAGACTGAATATTTTCAACGGGACCAGCCCGGGACTTGGAACTCCTCCGCACTCACGAGAGCTCTCAACAACAAAAAGTTAAGTAGAAACCTGTTCTATCTAAATTTTGTGAGAGAAGAGCTACTTTGGCGAAATATATATTTAGTGATTAAAACAAATTTTTGATTCAAAATTCTGACATTTGACCGGTCTAAAGTAAAATGATGAAATGAATAGATAATGTGAAAAATTATTAAGCGAAATGTGATGAAATTATAAGAAACTGCCCTCACATACAATAGGTTGTGAGTAAATAATATAATGTGAACAAATGTGGTTGGTGTTGACTGTGTGATCAGTGTCAATATTGGAAGTAGACTGTGATCATTGTTGCATTGTAGCCAAATGTATTATGAGAGGTATATGCTGTGACAAGGATTGATTAAGTACTTGAACTTATGAGATGTCGTAAGTTAATAAGTCTGCCTTACTGTTGGTAAAATAATTTATAAGTAGTCTTTTATGCGCCCAACCTGGGTCATTTTATTCCTGATGGTACGGAAGACTTGAGGGAGGTCCGAGCAGGGTGCCAAGGCCAGTTAAGAAAGTCTAAAAAAACATCGCCTCTGTCCACACAAGCCCTGGTTCGAGAAGAGAATCAATTGCATTTCTGCCTTTAGCGAGTGCTTTCTTTAACACTTTACTGTACGCATTGCTGTTATGCTGGCATATGGCAACACATGTGGTAACGGGTTATTAGAAATTAAGTAGAAGCACTGATGCACTTCACCATAAGAGAGCTACAAAAAATAAGTAGAAATTATAAAAAATTGCCCTGTAAATGCCCGAGTCTGTTTAAATTACAGTAAATCTGTGAAAGAGAAACAAAGCTGTGAGGTTGAGAGCACTGGCACATTGGCAGAATAAAAAGTTATAATTTGCATGCACAATTTTTTGTGGGAACCTAAGCAGAATTGTCTGTCATATCTGTGAATGCTGCAAGGCAACGTAGTCAATCTATGTTCCTACTCTCACCTATGGTCATGAGCTTTGGGTCATCAGCGAAAGGACAAGATCCCAGATACAGGCGGCCAAAATGAGTTTCCTCCGTAGGGTGGCTGGGTGCTCCCCTAGAGATAGGGTGAGGAGCTTGGTCACTCGGGAGGAGCTCAGAGTAGAGCCGCTACTCTTCCACAGCAGTGAGAGTGCTCCTCCTCCTGCTCCTCCAACCAGGAGGATGCCCCGGGGAAGACCTAGGACATGCTGGAGGGACTATGTCTCCCGGCTGGCCTGGGAACATCTCGGTATTCCCCCACAAGAGCTGGAGGAAGAAAGCATGCACAGTTATCTGTAGCCATCGTCCCAAAAGAAGAGTGACTATCTTATCATTATACAATCTTATAAATGAGGAGATCTGAGTGAAGATCTTTGATGAGGAAGCTCTGAAGGTTCATTCTGACTTTGTTTCTTCCTCCAGGGTGGAACATGGTGGAGAGCAGAGGCTGAAACCTGGTGTGAGGAAGTGTAAGTGTGTGTTCACTTAGATTCATGAAAACAAGGCAGCACATGTTAAAGTAGTTTAATTCTAAAGCTTGTGTATCTGCATTCAACTCTGTTTGAAAGAAGATTGAAGAAGATGAGTCACTCTGAAGTTTTGATCGAATTAACAGTCAGTCTGTTAATAAAGCAACAAATAAACCCATCAGGTGTGTTAGATGATAAACTGCTGCTGTATTGTGTCTTGTTCTCTCCATCAGGGGCCTCTGAACTCACACTGGACACAAACACAGTAAACAGAAACCTCAAACTGTCTGACAACAACAGGAAGGTGACAGCAGTGACAGAGAAGCAGCCATATCCTGATCATCCAGAGAGGTTTGACTGCTGGTATCAGCTGCTGTGTAGAAATGGTCTGACTGGTCGCTGTTACTGGGAGGTCGAGTGGAGAGGAGATGTTTATTTATCAGTGACTTACAGAGGAATCAGAAGAAGAGGAGACAGTGTTGACTGCAGGTTTGGATGTAATAATCAGTCCTGGAGTCTGAGCTGCTCTGATGGTGGTTACTCTGTCTGGCACAATAACAGAAAAACAGTCCTCCCCTCCTCCTCCTCTGTCTCTAACAGAGTAGCAGTGTATGTGGACTGTCCTGCTGGCACTCTGTCCTTCTACAGAGTCTCCTCTGACACACTGATCCACCTCCACACCTTCAACACCACATTCACTGAACCTCTTTATCCTGGCTTTGGGGTTGGGTTTTTTTCCTCAGTGTCTCTGTGATCACTGTAGGAGAGGGAGTCTCATCCTCTGTACAGAAACACTCCGACTGTACACCTGGGGGAGGTGTTCCGGGCATGTCAAACCGGGAGGAGGTCCCGGGGAAGACCTAGGACACGCTGGAGGGACTGTCTCTCGGCTGGCCTGGGAACGCCTCGGTATTTCCCCGGAAGAGCTGCAGGAAGTGTCTGGGTGTCTCTGTTTAGGCTGCTGCCCCTGCGATTCGGCCCCGGATAAGTGGTAGAAAATGGATGGATAAAAGTTTAGAAGTTTTCACTTTCACAAATGTCTGAAATGACTGTATCAGCCATTTGGATTATACCTATTTTAATGCAGCAACAAATCATTTTACAGTTGCTTTTAACAAGAGGAAAAAAGTGGCTTTTTAAAATAAGGACAGTATAAGAAGTAAAGGCTACCATTTTGTAGAATTTTTGTACTTCACTTTAACTTGTTCCCATGTTCTAGTGGGTCCCATGGTGGCTCTGACATAATAATTAAAGACGAGATGGTGGACCTAAAGAAAAACTTCTACTAGGACACAAAAAGTCATAAATTGACAATGAAGATTTCTGTGAAACCTTGTGTTAGAGGTGATTTGTCCACTTAATGAACAATAGTTTCCAGAGGTGGAAAGAGCAATAAAATGTTGTACTCAAGTAAATGTACTGCTACTCCAGTCAAATTTTACTGAAGTACAAGTAAAGTTACCAGTCTAAAAATGTACTCAAGTAAAAGTTACCAAGTTACTTTTTAACAGTGGGGGTACGGTGGGGGATTCTAGTGTAGTTCAAAAAAAGACATGGGGATATAAATCTCAAATTACTTTTTAATTGAAGGAACACCTTTGCAAATGAAAGTGCAATAATTAAAAATAAAAACCATTTAAATTATTTAGGGAGATATGAGTAGTTTTAGTGTAGATCGTCCCATAAAATATTTTAAACAATACAACCACTGAATATGGCTGTGAACTGTGGATTCAGAATAGCATCCTTTTCTTAAATAGAAATGAGTCGTACTACACAATTTTAGATCTAAATTGGGTCAGGGATATGGTTTAGTTAAATTTAAAAGGATTAAAATTTGAAAATAAACCGACAAATTTCTCGTGTACTTTAGAGATACGTCATCCTCATTTTGAGAAATGAGGCTAAAATGTCTGGTTTTAATGAGTTTTGAGAGAATATTTAGAGGATGATGGCAAAAATGTAAATGTGGTGTAACTGTAAAAACTTTGTGCCAAATAATCAAACATGATTTAAAAACGCGAAAATTTCAATAAAAGTGAAATGGTATGATCCCAGAAAAACACCGATAATTTATCATAATTATAAAAATGTGTATAAACTTAAGTATAAATTATGTTTACACTAAGCGAGGGTATAGAGATGGTCCAGTGTTCCACGACCGGGACAAAAACCGCATTGTTCCTCCTGAATCCGAGGTTCGACTATCGGCCGAATTCTCCTCTCCAGTACCCTGGCATAGACTTTTCCGGGGAGGCTGAGGAGTGTGATCCCCCTGTAGTTGGAACACACCCTCCGGTCCCCCTTCTTAGACAGAGGGACCACCACTCCAGTCTGCCAGTCCAGAGGCACTGTCCCCAGCCGCCACGCGATGTTGCAGAGGCGTGTCAACCAAGACAGCCCCACAACATCTAGAGACTTGAGGTACTCAGGGCGGATCTCACCCAACCCCAGTGCCTTGCCACCGAGGAGCTTCTCTACCTCAGTGACCTCAGCTTGGGGGATCGACGAGTCCACAACTGAGCTCTCGGCCTCTGCTTCCTCAGCGGAAGACATGTCTGTGGGGTTGAGGAGATCCTCGAAGTACTCCTTACACCGTCCTCCACGTCTCCTCAATAAGTGGATTCCCATGTCTGAATCTCAAAGTCTTTAACATCGGCACAATCTGAGTTTACATTCATCAATCTTTCATTCAAAACAAAACAAAACAAAATTAAAACAAAAATAATTTCTCACCCAGAGTCCAGTGCATCTGCTGTGTCATTTGTTTCCTCTCTTGGGCTTTAAACACAACCGATTTACTACAATCAACAAAATACTTTCCAAAGAATCAAACATGCACTTTTCAGACAGATTTGGACTCATATTACAATCACACACATTCCTCAGGATCGTAAATCTAGCTCCCCTTCTGTGTTTTACGACTGGGGGTACTCTTTAGGTCTTATCTAAACAAAGACTGCAGCTGTGAAGAGTTCAGAGGCCTATGACAGAAAGAATATCAAGGTTTTCTTTGAGATTCTTTCTTGTTATGGCTGTCGGGCTGTTTTTTTTTTTTTTTTAAACCAAATTTTACAGAATTTTTGTGAGCCCTCAAGTTTTCAAATAGGTCTAACCCTGCTCAAATGCAGGGACAATGAGGACAAGTACACAATGTGTCAGGTTTTGCCAATTTGCTCCAGCTTTTATTTTATCTGGACTGCATGGAAGTTACCTCAGTTACTTCGTAGTCCAATCACCTGGATTCTGGTCACTATCATGTGAACCCTCCTTCGTACTAGTCCTTCTACCTTGTATAGTGGAGTCTCAACTGGTTGCATCAGGTTTGGCTAACTGCACCTGTTCAGACAAAACTCGATTCAAATTAGCCAAACATCCAGAGAAGGCATTTAACCTCCTTCTCTGTATATTGGCCATAGCAGGGCCTTACCTGTCAGCAACTCATAGAAAGTCTGATGCTTTTGCCCCTGGTGAAGCACTTATTTAACATGCGTGTCAGAAGTATAAAATCCTCTCAGATCTGCTCTGTGCCATTAAATATTTTGCTAATTTTCTTTTTCTCTTTTGAATCTGATTAGTCTTCTCTACTATTCCCAAATATTGATACTCTGCACAGAACTTGCATGATCTTTATCACTGTAACAAGGAGTCCTTTTATTTGAACATTTTATCACAATCTTTACATATACTTTGCATAATATTGCTTCAAAACCAGTTTACCATCACCAGCAAGTTTCTGTAGCTTTTAGTTCTATTTTCAGCTGCAGTATCAATTAAATCATTAGTAATGTCTTGTATTAGTCCTGCAGAGACTGGATGTCTTCCAGGTGACAGTCAGTCAGTCAGTAATTTTCTACCGCTTGTTCCCGTTGGGGGCCACGGGTGACTGGAGCCTATCCCAGTGGCTTCGAGCCTTAGGCGGCCAACTCGTCGCAGGGCTGACACAGAGACACACAACCATTCACGCACACATTCATCCACTAGGGACAATTTAGAGTCACCAATCAACCTAATGCATGTCTTTGGATGGTGGGAGGAAACCGGAGAACAAGGAGAAAACCCACGGTAACACGGGGAGGACATGCAGACTCCACCCAGGGAGGACGTGGTCTGATCCGGGATTCGAGCCTACGATCTCCTTGTTGGGAGGCAGGGCACTAGCCGCTCTGCCACCGTGCACCCCTTCCAGGTGACACTTGTACATTTTCTTCGGGTATTATGTTAACTTCAGTTAGTTCAGGCAGTTTATCTCTGTTTAATCTTTATTCCTTGTAATAATTTTGTTATTTCTACGTCAGCTACCCAGGTCAGAGTTATATTTTATCACATATGCTGCATGTTTAATTTAAACAGGATCAGTAAGACTCTAGATATTAAAATGACACCAGCAATATTCACCAGAGTCCCAAACTGCAATAAGTTCCACTGTTTAACCTGTAATTTCTTAACGCCTTCACTGAGAGACCTCTCAACTGTTGTTGTCACTTAAAATGAAATTCAGAGTTGTACATTCCTTTATATACAGTTCAATTTAGTCCAATTCCATATTTCCTCTAAATGCACACTGACTTTAAACACTCATGTCATCTAAGGCTCCACCTTCACCTGTCTCCATTCACAGTCTGCTTCACATTCATACATGACAAATAAATCTGCTCTTTCAGCGGCTTCCATTAAACCTGCCCTGCCGGGCCCCAAACTCCACAAATAATTCCTCCTGGGGATTCAAACTTCCCACACCATTCAATTGTTAATTTATCCTAGGATTCTAACCCCAAAAGCCTAATATAACAATATAGCAGAGGACTGCTTATCTGTCTTACGCCGGTTATTCGGGGGACCTCACCTCCCCTGGACTCCAACCAAGCTCACTCAGGACTAAAACCTAGTGATCCGTCCTCTCGTCAGAAAACGGCGTGGTTTGCCAAACCAAGGTCACCATATCAAAGTGAGGACTGAAACCTCCAATCACTGGTCTCTTTATAAATTTTAAACCGTTCACATCAATCACCACAGGCTCTAAATTTAGTTTCAATCCAATATGCAGAGTTTGATTAAACAGGTTCTGCTTACCCTTGTATTATGTTCGCGACCGTGAGCCTGAGGCATTCTCCGTGATCAGTTCGTCTGTTCAATTCAGGATCACCTTTTCATCCCCACGGACGAGCCCCCAAGTTGTTGAGATACGCCGATCTCCCTCTGGGTTCGTTGATGAGAAGGGATCCACCTGAGACCTACCAATGTCTTTCAAGCAGTATTTATTTCCACACAAACAAACAATACAGACATATCTGGGGAAGCACACAATACAGATATGTCTGGAGACACAACCTACAGCGCCCACCATCTTGTCTTCCCCAGTTGTGTCCAAAGGTAAAGGCACAACGCAGTCAGTTATATATGTTAAAGCCACACCCTGTCCAACACTCAGTAACTTTTATGGCTCTTTGTCTCCCTATATTCCTGTTCACTTCTGACCTTGGTTTGACCTTTGCCCCACATCCTTTTCCTCTTTCCTACGCATTTGGTTTCCGTCAGGATATGGTTACTCTGACTGGTAAACAATGATTAACAAAAGACACACATAGTGTATATATATAAATAAAATACCTTTCCTAACAGGGCGTGTGTATAAGCCTCTTAATTCCTACACAACATATCTTTTATTTATCACACTTTAACACATTTTGGCTTTATCATATCCACATTACCCAGCATGCTTAGAGAGACAGAGTGAGGAGGTGGAGGTGTTGGACGGTGAGCAGGAAGAGCAGAGGAGGAGCAGCAGAGAGGCATTTCTGAAGATCTCACTGCACTTCCTGAGGAGAATGAAGCAGGAGGAGCTGGCTGACTGTCTGCAGAGCAGTAAGAGGATTTTCCACACTTGACTTTCCTCACATTAACACCAACATCCACTCACTGATTTGTTGTGTTTTCATTCACGAAGTTGTGCTGCAGTTTGTCGACATCAACTCAAATCTAACCTGCAGAAGAAGTTCCAGTGTGTGTTTGAAGAGATTGCTAAAGCAGGAAACCCAACCCTTCTGAACCAGATCTACACAGAGCTCTACATCACAGAGGGAGGGACTGCAGAGGTCAATGGTGAACATGAGGTCAGACAGATTGAAGCAGCATCCAGGAAACCAGACAGACCAGAAACAACAATCAGACTAGAAGACATCTTTAAACCCTCACCTGGAAGACATGAACCAATCAGAACAGTGATGACAAAGGGAGTGGCTGGCATTGGGAAAACAATGTTAACGCAGAAGTGTTTTGCTTCGTCCATCTGAGCGTCCAGGAGTTTCTGGCTGCTCTTCATGTCCATCAGACATTCATAAACTTTGGTGTCAATCTGCTGTCAGAAGAACAAACAACCTGGTGGTCTAAACTATTTAGAGGCCAGCATTTCTACCAGAGTGCTGTGAACAAGGCCTTACAGATTCCAAATGGACACCTGGACTTGTTCCTCCGCTTCCTCCTGGGTCTTTCACTGCAGACCAATCAGACTCTCCTACGAGGTCTGGTGACACACTCAGGAAGTAGCTCACAGACCAAGTACTTAATTAAGAAGTACTTTAGCAGCAGAATGGACCTCTGAGAGTTATTATATTACTGGATCATCACTGAGGAGTTACTGTGTCAGCAGCATTTTAATGATGGAGCTGTTTGAGGTGGAGCCACTTTCAACTAGTTTATATAAAGTATTGTTAGTTTCATCTGTAACAATGTGTCAGAGTTTATACACTGATGTTCAGTGTGTAAAGTTAGAATCTGTGAAGTAACATGAAAGCTGCCAGATGAATGTAGTGCAGAGTTTCCCTCCGACTTGTGGTGGAGGAGCAGATTAAAGAACATGGAAAAACTCAAGTAAAGTACCTCAGAACTGTACCTGAGTAAATGTGCGTAGTTAGTTTCCACCACTGACTCTTTGTGATTGCTATGAGAGGAACTGGCTGTCAAAGCGTCAGTAAAGTCTTGTGATATTTAAAGATGACGTGAGTAAATAAGTGGACTGTAGCTACTAAAGTTGTTCACAGGCAAAGTAAAGATGTGGAACAGATCAGAGGGCAGCTCTCTGCCTCCGTACACCACGTTACGCTTAGTGATTGTTGTGGTTTGTGCAGCTTGATCACATTTCCCACAGACATGAAAGAATTAAATGGAAAGTTTGGCGTTTACATTTTACTAGTCGTAGATCAAACGATGGCACAAACACTTCCCACCTACAGCCAATCAGAACGTGTTACTGTGTTACATCATCTGTAAGGACCCGAGCAGATCTGGAGCCACAGCGGCATTGTTTGGTTCAGTGTTAAGTAGCAAAGCTGCCGTAGTAATGGGTCTTCTTCCATCCATCCATCCATTTTCTACCACTTATCCGGGCCGGGTCGCGGAGGCAGCAGTCTAAGCAGAGACACCCAGACTTCCCTCTCCCCAGACACTTCCTCCAGCTCTTCCGGGGAATACCGAGGTGTTCCCAGGCCAGCCGAGAGACATAGTCCCTCCGGCGTGTCCTAGGTCTTCCCCGGAGCCTCCTACCGGTTGGACATTCCCGGAACACCTCCCCACCTCAGCTGACTCCTCTCGATGTGGAGGAGCAGCGGCTCTACTCTGAGCTCCTCCCGAGTGACCGAGCTCCTCACCCTGTCTCTAAGGGAGCGCCCAGCCACCCTGCGGAGGAAACTCATTTCGGCCGCCTGTATCCGGGATCTTGTCCTTTCGGTCATGACCCAAAGCTCATGACCATAGGTGAGAGTAGGAACGTAGATCGACTGGTAAATAGAGAGCTTTGCCTTGCAGCTCAGCTCCTTCTTTACCACTACAGACCGGTACATCGACCGCATCATTGCAGAGGATGCACCAATCCGCCTGTCGATCTCCCTCTCCGTCCTTCCAGCACTTGTGAACAAGACCCCAAGATACTTAAACTCCTCCACTTGAAGCAGGAGCTCTCCACCAACCTGAAAGGGACAAGCCACCCTTTTCCGGCCAGTGGTCCCCAAACCGGACTCCCTCCGGCCCCCGACTGCGCCTAGAAATCCTGTCCATATAAACAATGAACAGGACCGGTGACAAAGGGCAGCCCTGCCAGAGTCCAACATGCACCGGGAACAGATCTGACTTACTGCCGGCAATGCGAACCAAACTCCTGCTCCGGTCATATAGGGACCGGACAGCCCTTAGCAGAGGGCCTGAGACCCCATACTCCCAGAGCACCCCCCACAGCTCGCCCCGAGGGACACAGTCGAATGTCTTCTCCAGATCCACAAAGCACATGTGGACTGGTTGGGCAAACTCCCATTACCCCTCCAGCAACCTGGTGAGGGTATAGAGATGGTCCAGTGTTCCACGACCGGGACGAAAACCGCATTGTTCCTCTTGAATCCGAGGTTCGACTATCGGCCTCACCGAACTCCTCCCAGACCCGGGTTTTGGCCTCTGCAACCACCCAGGCTGAAGCTCGCTTGGCCCTCTGGTACCCATCAGCATAGAGTGTCCTGGTGCCACGTGCACCCTTATGCAAGGACACCCTTATACTTGAACATGGTGTTCGTTATGGACAAACTGTGACTAGCACAGAAGTCCAATAACAGAACACCACTCGGGTTCAGGTCGGGGGGGCAGTTCCTCCCAATCACGCCCCTCCAGGTATCACTGTCGCTGCCCACGTGAGCGTTGAAGTCCCCCAGTAGAACAACGGCGTCCCCGGTCGGAGCACTTTCCAGCACCCCTCCCAGAGACGCCAAGAAGGTCGGGTACTCTACACTGCCATTGGGCCCTTAAGCACAAATAACAGTGAGAGACCTATCCCCAACCCGAAGGTGCAGGGAAACGACCCTCTCGTTCACCTGGGTGAACTCCAACACATGGCGGCTGAGCTGGGGGGCTATGAGCAAGCCCACACCAGCCTGCCGCCTCTCACCGCGGGCAACTCCAGAGTAGTTGATAGTCCAGCCTCTCTCGAGGAGTTGGGTTCCAGAGCCCAAGCTGTGCGTGGAGGCGAGCCCGTCTATCTCTAGTCGGTATCTCTCCAGCTCAGGCTCCTTCCCCCCCAGCGAGGTGACATTCCATGTCCCTAGAGCCAAATTCCGTGTCAGGGGATTGGGTCGCCGAGGCCCCCGCCTGCGACTGCCACCCAATCCACAAAGCACCAGCCCCTTACGGTTCCTCCTGCAGGTGGTGGGCCCACGGGAGATCGGCCCCACGTTGCTCGTTCGGGCTGAGCCCGGCTGGACCCCATGGGGCAAGACCCGGCCATCAGGCGCTCGCATGCGAGCCCCAACCCCGGGCCTGGCTCCAGGGTGGGGCCCTGGTTGCGCCATACCGGGCGACGTCACAGACCTAGTTTTCAAATTCGCCATAAGGAGGATTCGAACCGCTCTTTGTTTGGCCTGTCACCCAGGACCTGTTTGCCTTGGGAGACCCTACCAGGGGCAATAGCCCCAGACAACATAGCTCCTAGGTTCATTCAGGCACGCAAACCCCTCCACCACAATAAGGTGGCGGTTCAAGGAGGGGTCTTCTTTACGGCAGCATTGTGGGATCTCTGTTTAAAAGGGACCTTTGATTAGCACCAAGTCGCTACAGAGATGAACTTAGCGTCACTGCAGTAGTTCTGTGACAGTTCCCCTCCAGCCACCTGTCCTCGCTCTCACCTGTAAACTCTCCTGCCCTGGGAGTTTCTCCTCGCCTCCCAACACACCATGCCCTCCTGGTTAACATTCCTCTGTGTTGTAAATAAACCCTGACTCATCGCTTCACCTCTCTCTGCTGAGTCGTGCAGAATCTCTGTGATCCCTCGCAGTTAAACAATCCAGCAGACAGATGTTGTTTCTTAGACGTTACAGTGAAGCCAAAAACTCAGAAACCATGAACAACCTTCTGCTCTGTCATGTAAACAGTGAGATGTGTTTTTAGTGAACTTGGTGTCAGAAAGCTTCATTAGTTTTCTTCCAGTCCGACTCTGTATGTTTGTCATGTGACTGAGAAGAAGGATGAGAAATAACACAGTGCCTTCAGAAAGTTTCACCCCTCTGATGTTTCCACATTTTCTTCCTGTTGCACCTTCAAATCTAAACATATCCAACACGTTTTCTGTCCCTTTACTGACAGTGAATTCAACACATTTCTGACCTAAAACATGTCTGAATTAATGTGAAATTCCCTGTTTGTCTTCTTGTTGAACTGCAGTGGAGGGACAGAAACACAAAGAGGGAACTTTGTCCTGAAACAAACAGTAACTTTGTAGATCAACACTTGATTTGTGGAACTCCGACTGTTGAAGCATCATATCACCTTCAACTGAGCTGTAGAAGTCATTTTCACACACAATGACCACTGTGGATTTTGGCCTCCATTTCTGAGAGTGTAGTCGTCAATTTAGTCAGTGTGGACAGGAGGAATGATTACAGCCACCAGCCTCTCTCTCAGCCTACTTCTGAGTTTAGTATTAAGATATAAGACTTGAAAAATGTGACCTGATCCTCTAAATTCAGCCACCAAACACTGATGGTGTTGTTGAATGAATGCAGAGCAAATATTTAAAGAGACTCTTATGTTCTACATACTACACTTTTCATCATAACATGTTGCACAGTCACAGATCCAGAGTCTGCAGCTCCGGAGGCAGAAATACCTGCTGAAGCTCGATACGATCAAAGGTTGTTGAAAGTTGCAGTCAGACATGATGAAATGTTCAATTTGTGTTTATTCAGCCTCAGTAGAATAAAATGGATCAATATGGAAACCAGTCTGAAAGGTCCCAGGGGCCACGCATGCCCCAGACTCCCAGTGGCCACACATGGCTCAGGTTCAGTCCATATCAAGTTGGTAATTTGATTAATTTGAAATTTCAAAATTTGCACCAAGGAAGTACATTATTGACTGAGATGGGTCTTTCATTGGTTAATCTGTGGCCCTTATCTGGTCGAGGGGCCATGAGCCAACATCTGTAAGCTTCTGAAGGTTCATTCTGCCTTTGTTTCTTCCTCCAGGGTGGAACATGGTGGAGAGCAGAGTTCACCCTGTATGCAAACTGTAGAGGGTCCAGTGAGTTCGGCAGAGATCGGCGTATCTCAACACTGTGCACGGACGGCATTCTGCACAGTGAAGCTCAAACATCCGACTGAAGGAACAAGAAGCAACATCTGTTCGAGTGGAGGGACTTTAGACAAGAATTAATCATTTATCTAAACTGTTCAATATCTAATCAATGCAACCCCAGGGGGGCACAAGCCAGTGTCTTCTTTTGCCAGTCCCAAGTCTGGATAAATGCAGAGGGTTGTGTCAGGAAGGGCATCCGACGTAAAACACATGCCAAATTAAAAATGCAAATCACTACAATGACTTCCATACCGGATCGGTCGGGGCCCGGGTTAACAATGACCGCCACCAGTGCTGTTGACCTACAGGGTACCGGTGGAAATTGGACTACTGTTGGTCAGCTGTGTCTTCCGTTTCTTCTTTCTTACTGTCACTTTTAGCAAGTATTTCAGTGTCCGGAGAAGTATCTGGATCAGTGACTATGGTGATCTGCTGGGGCAGTGCTGCTGTGTCAATGGTGCAGGGGACGAGTGGCTCGGGTCCTGCTCGTTGGGCTCCACCTGGAGCTGCTCGGTTGTCCGTCTTTACCCATCATCCTCCCTTATGTTTTACCACTTAAACATTTCTATCATAATAATACATATATACAACAATTTTGCCATCATGGCTGTATATGTTATGGTTTTTTTTTGGGTAGTTTTTCCTTAATCGAATCGAGGGTCTAAGGACAGAGGGCGTCGTATGTTACAGATTGTGAAGCCCTTTGAGGCAAATGTGATTTGTGATACTGGGCTATATAAAGGAGGAGGAG